>CM072692.1:15696640-15704548 GCA_036884735.1 Huso huso | reverse complement strand
GGATGTGTGTGTGAGGAGGGATTGCATGGTAAGAGGTGTGGGATTGGAATCAGATCTTTATACTAAATCTTTTGTCACATATAATGGATTTATTTTACTGTGGAAATGAACAGAAATAAATACAATCAAAAATACATCATCATCTTATTGAATTAAAAGGACATTTACAGAATTTCACTCAACACAAGTGATGTTGCTTAACTCAGAGCGACTGTAAAATAATCAGAAGCATTGGTAATAATTAAGAGTCACACTCAGAACTGCAAACTGGTTTCTTCTGCATTTAAAACACTCTGACGTCCGTCAGCGAGGCTTTCATCAGAGAGCAATGCTGCAGACAAACTCAGGATCCCTCCAGTATAATGCAGTATTACACAGTGACAGAGTGACAGTGAGCTGCTTCAATTCCAATCAAAGGGAATCATGTGAAATATCTGCTGGACAGCTGCTCCAATGCATGGCTATTATTGAAGAGTGAAGAATTTAACTGTTACAGAGGAGCCTAAAAACCATCCAAGAAACAACATCTAAACAGACAGACGACACATCAGTGTCAAACAGACACCATGGGCTGAGTCACCTGCCATACCACTGTCAGTAGGGTGGAGGACCCCACTGGGACTGATAAACGCCATACCACTGTCAGTAGGGTGTAGGACCACCCGAGGACCGATAAACCTGCCATACCACTGTCAGTAGGGTTTAGGGCCCAGCCAGCCAGGATGACAGTGATTGGTCCTGCAGGTTGAGAGAGTCTGCAAGGTTTAAATTGTTCTGGAGGGATACATGATCATTCCTCAGTGATTCCCACCAGCCTCTAATTTTCATAAGAACATAAGAACATAAGTAAAAGTTTAAACACAAGAGGAGCCATTTAGCCCATCTTGCTCATTTGGTTGTTAGTAGTTTATTGATCTTACTGTTCTGTTGTGTCTGTCATTGCTGGAAACTGAATGCACATATTGTGATTCCAGCCCAGGATCACACTTCATGGTGAATCGAGGGTATTGACACAACTATTCCAATGGCTGAGTTCCATCCTTCTTATATTCCTGTACAGAACTAGACACTTAACACAGCAGTCAAACCCATTGTTAATACTTGTGATAAATCAGGAGTAATGGACAGTTCAAATGATGGAAACAAGCCTGTTCTTGTTATTCCAGTCGTGTTTGCTGGTGCTGGTGTTTGCTGGTGTTTTCTGCTGTTGTGCAGCTTTGAATGTTGTTGATGCAGCTTGGTTTGTTGGGGGGAAGGACAGGCTTGTCGTTTAGCAGTCTTTTGGTTTGTGTTGATCAGGGTCTTGAAGTGCATGGGCAGCTGGTGTGAGGTGCTGTGGAGGCGAGTCCATCACATTTACACAGTGGTTCTCCTAGGACCAAGAGCTCTAACAGAAGTTGTTCATGTGTAAGTTCTAATAGGAGCAACAGCAGGGCAAGGGCCCTCCACAGATATGCAACAGTATATTATGTGTCTGTGTGGCAAAGCTCAAGTTTCAAATCATGAGCGCATGGTGAAATGATGGGTAACTTTACATGTGCAATGCAGGTCCTTCAAGTTTCATTTGTGATCTTTTATTTAAACTCCAACATTATCATTATCATTATCAAGAAACGTTCATGATTACTGTGCACTTTGTTTGTTTTGTTATTATGCGAAGCAGCTGTGATCGTATCTTCAGGAAGCACAGGTTTGGCACTCACTCCCACAGCTCTTATTTACAATGCTGGATGCCAAGCCTTTGTTTTATGGGTGGACACATAATGGAAAGCTGCTTTAGTGTTGGTAGTTGTATGCAAAATATTGGGGACAAAATATCTATAGGTAACATGGCTACAAAATATGCGTCATAATGATGCTCATTTGATTTCTCCAAACACCTGTATTATCTGCACATGTATGTAATCTGTACCTAAACCATGTGATTGTTATTAGCAGAATAAATGTGTATTCCAGTTAAGAATGTGTATTTACATTGTGAGGCTCCTCACTGGCCCTGGCTGCTTTCTGCTTCACACAGGCTTGCTTCAGTATATATATATATATATATATATATATATATATATATATATATATATATATATATATAGTAAAATACTTTAAACCAGACAGAATTACTTTATGGATTCATATTTGTAGTTTTTATGCTGAAAAGTAGAGTTTGAGCTGTAAAATGGAGAGTTGGAGAATTAACAGAGAATGTTATTGAAATTAAAACAAATCCTCCTAGATACATTTAAAACTATAGTTTATCATTTTATGGATCTGTTTGTTAAATTGGCTTCTGCATTGACAGATTCATATTAAGTATTTTAGTAGGAAATATTTTTTTTGGATTTATTTAGAAAGAAACGTGACTGGAAGACAGTAACATTAATCTGAGTTCAGTCGAATTATAATAGAAGGAACCCAAACTTGGGTACCATTGAAATTAGAATGCTAATTTAACTTCCTGATGAATATAAAGACATACTAAATACTAAGCAGGACAACACATGGCTAATAAAGAAAAGCAAGATACTTGAAAGTTGTTTTTAAGTCTTTTTTCCTAACGCATGTGCCATTTCTTTGAAGCAGTTTCTGTCCACAATGACACATAATGGCACATCACAGGCTTCGATTTCAGGGCGTTTTGTTCCTGAGTTTCCCTTCATTGCACAAAGCACAGTGTCTACGCCCGAAGGAGGTCTTCATGGAGGGGTCGAGTTCTTGTCCTCTGTAATGGCTACAGGGACACAGAGTTTACCTTTGTACTCACACTGGCCTCCCTGCTCCACAAGCCCGATGTCCACCAGCTGCTTGCATAGCTCCTCTAAACGTTTTCTGTGAAAGTGCCTTTGTAGTTTGAGCCTGTGCCAATTCCTTATGGAGCAGAAACCTATTGACAACAGCAATGTCAATGAAATGATAAAAAGTTTCTTTGTACCACTTTTGGGTTTTCTGTGCCATGTTGTAGTATTTTATAAGGGCATCTGACAAATCCACCCCTCCCATGTGCTGATTGTAGGCCTTTACAGGAGTAGAACAGGAATATTCCGATTTAAAATCCCATCTTCATTCTCACCCGTCTCTGACTTTGTCTCCTGTGTACGCTTTATGAATGGAACTGCACATCGTCACTTCAATGTATCCATCCACTTGGTGTACAGCAGTTTGTCACCGTATCCAGCTAATTGTCCCCTATCAGCTTTTTTAGGAGGGCGTTTCTTTTGTCCGTGGGAAGCCCTGAAGATTTTTCTCTAATGGTCCCACATGCTCCAAATTTGAGCTTAAAGGTCCCGTAACAGTGTTGTGCTGGTGTAGAAATTGTCAACACACATGGTACCCCTGTGCTAAGTATGACACCTTTATGAGGTTCATAACGGAGTCATAACTCAGTCCTTTCCCAGAATCTGATTTGGATTTTCCTGTGTAGATGTTGAAATCACATGTGTACTACCCGTTGTGGGCATCAGCCAGCACGAACAACTTGAAGCCCCATTTTATCGGCTTTGCTTTCATGTACTGCTTGAACCCGATCCTGGCTTTTGAGGCCACCATCGCTCATCAATTGAAAGGTTCTGTCGGGTGGTAGTATGCCTTGCAGGACAGGAGGAGGGAATCCAAGAGGGGTCTGAGACGGAAGAGGCGATCGTTGTTGGGAGTTCCTTTCTTCTGATCATTCTCTTTATCTTCCTCTGGGTCACTTATGTGCAGAGTCCAAGCGATGGCTTCATATCTCTTCCTGGACATCACAGTGTGACAGAATGGGATTCCATAAGGCCTAACGTGGACTCCAGTAATCCTCACGTGTGAGTTGTCAGTAGCCCCATGAAAATTAGGATTCCTAAAAACTGGTAGAGCTCCTTGATTGAAACTGGATCCCACTGGTATTTTTCCCCTGGGCCTGCTGCTTTTTTCCATTTTTATTTGTGTTTGTACACAAAGACTGAACGACGTTCATGCTGAAGTAAAGCTGGAAGAGGTCTAGCGGGGAATACTTTTTTGAAGTATCCAGTTGTGCTCCAGGTGCTCGTGCAGGACAGAAGCGGTGCTGCACGGGTTCGACGTCGTCCCTCGAAGTTACAGATTTCCACCTCTCCTCAGGGTCTGAGGTTGTGGGGGTGGGGGTGCTTGCCCGCCTGCTCTCAACTGGTCTTGCAGGCATGCTTGAGGTGATATAAGGGAGAGGGGTGGGAATGGATCGTCTGCTTTTCTGCTGAGAAACATCAAAACTCTCACTTGTTGAGGGGGGAGGGTTTTCTTTGTGTCCTCACTGAAAATAAAAAGTGAAATGAATTGAAAATTAGAATAACATTTCCATTATCAATATCAATGAGCAACAGATTCAAGCACAGTGATTGCCCTGCTGAGAGGTGAACATTGATTACTGGATAAAGGTGTCTGTTAAATGTCTACAATAATAATACTAATAATAATGAGATTGCAGAGAACTTGGCTGCTCTCAAATCAAGCTGCCAGACTAAAAACACCTCAGTTCCTTTCATCTTTACTTTGATTGGCAAACAATGGAACTGAGTGAGTGATTGTTGGGGCAGGCAGACAGCTTATCTTGAAAGGCTAAGAAAACCTACACTGTCTCTAGGTGAGTAACATCACTCCTTGTAATCATGGAATTATAAAGAAAAGTTTGCCAAACACTCCCATGCAATAAATCAGTGAACATCAATGAGAAAATAATAAAGAGGGTCAGGAAGGAACAATTATTTCTTGCAACTTTTATTGCATGTAAAGATCAGAGACTGTATAGAGCAGCACAGCACAGATGAGACATGGTGTTGCTAAAAATTGTTAAAAACGTTATTTCTATGTGTGTCCTTGAGAGTCAAATGGTTGCATTTTCTAATAACATACTTACAGTAAAAATGCATATTGAAAAAATGATGCATAATAATAATAATAATAATAATAATAATAATAATAATAATAATAATAAAATGTAGTGTGGATCCATTATACTTACAAATCCTGAAGAGGATCCATCCATCTTCAAATGCTGCTTCAGACATTGAATCAGCGCTCTCAACCCAGAAAGCTGATCACTTTCTCCGTCACTTTCACTACTATCCATCTCCTCCAAATCTTCAGAACACTGAATCGACTTCGTTCGGGATGCTTTTGGAACACTGCTCCACATTTTGTTCGATTTACAAATTTTACAAATTGAAAAATGATCAAAATGTTAAGAAACCGTGATCCGTTGTGCGTAATGCAGCGCGCTTGTTTGCAATAGATGTGTCTCTGTTTACCGCACATCGATTGCTCTGTAATGGATTGGGCTACAAAAAGTCAAGGTATGATTGGACAGCTTGTGACCTCCCCTACAACGTGATCAGGAGACTTCACCGTCATCAGATAGTTGTAAGACCAGAGCAGCAAAACGCACAGCTAGTCGATCGCAGTTGTTTTTGAAGCATGGGGTTCTAGACACATTGCCAAGGGGATATCTCAGCGGTGAAATGAAGGATTCGAAAATTCCTTCTGTTTGACGGTAGGAAAACAACGATTTTGATATTGAGTCAGCTTTTTCTCTTTTGCTTTTTGTAATAATATTAAAAATGATTTATGAAATATAATGTGTAATTGCAGTACCATGTTGTATGAATACATTCATTTTAATACACTTACAGTGTGTGTCGTGAGTTAATTCAAAACTAAATTTAATGTAAAATGAATGAAATTCTAACTTGTGTTTTGTGTTGAATGTGCCTTCTCTCTTTTAGTATTGGCCCTTCATTTCCTAAAAATGAAAAAAATAAATACAGCATCTTTATTAAATTCATTTAGTTTGTATTGTGTGCTTGTGAATATGTTATATGATTCTACAATGGGCATGATTATTGGCATATATTATAATCAACTTATTAAAGTTTACAATTTTCCACCTACATTCTCATAAAGGAAAATATAATATATACATTTATTTGTCAATACTTCAAATGCCATTTGCACAGCTAAAGATTAAAAAGTACTTCCTACAAGTTATACCAGCAAAAAAATATTGTGTAATTCAACTTAAAGGGGGATACCTGGGAGGTTTGGGGAAATAAGTAAATATTACTACAAATCAATTTCTCATTTGAGTTAAAGGGTTAAAGGACTTTTTGTGTGTCACATGTCCCATGTGTTGCAATAACTGCTAAAGTAAAAAGTGTGTGTGTTATGTTCATTATTATTTTTTAAATCTTGACTGTTTTCACTTTTAAATTGCAGTATTCCCTGGCTGTTTCAGGATAGCTCAATGATGTCTTCTCATGCATTTTCAGAACTACATTTCCCATCATCCTATTGGTCACTGGTAACCCACCTGTTACGATGTGAGCAGGAGGATCATGGGAAATGTTGAGCAGGCACATGTGCGCTCCCATGTGAAGCCATCTTGGAAACAGAATGCAATTTAAAAAGTGATCAAGATTGAAGAAAACAAACAATAGACTCACCATACTTTAGTAGCTGCAGCAACACATGAGGACATGTGACACAAAAACATCATTTATTACCCTTTAAGATCCATGGCTGTTTTTGTCAATTTTCCCTTTCTGAGCTTCATTTTGAATTATTTAAAAACAGGCTTCTCTAGTCCAATTTCAGAATGTGTCTGAATTATCAGCGGGTTTTGAGGGAACTTGCCAATTTGAGGAAAATAAAACAATAGTATATAGTTTTAAAAGTAAATTAAACGTATAAAATAATATTAATTTAGTTTAAAAAAATCTTAACTCAAATGAGGAAACTGATTTGTAAGTGGTGTTTACATATGTTCCCAAAAAATTTCAAGTATACCTTTAACCTTCAGTGTAATGTTTGTGAGTATGAGAACACACTGTTTATTATAAAACATACTTTTCAATTCAATGAAACAAGTTAAGAGATATTTCAATTCTGAATTTGTAGATGAGAGACAAGCCTGACCTATGCAGGTGGAAAGGAAGCAACACTGCAGCTCCATTTGCTCGTTCAGCCAGTCCAGGCACTTGTCTGTCCCAAATCATGATCATTTATTGCTGCAGTCTGGAGAACTATGACCCCTTTGCTTCCTAATTCTTGTAGGATTGACACCTATTTAAGATAGAACATCTCATCAGAGTGTGACAGTAGCATTTGTTTTTAATTCTGAGTTTTCGATTGCTTGTTTGGTGCAAATAAAGAACTGGCTCTTTCAGTCTTTGAGGGGTTGGAATCTTTGTTTTATTTTCTGATTAGCAACTGATAGAAACATGAGTACAAAAAAGACAAAGAGCATTTACGAGCTTGATAACTGAGGTAGAACACGAACGAAAGTTGCAAATTTGAGGACTAGAGTTGCCCATCTCTTGTATAAGCTGACCACACAGATGACCTGTTGTGCAATATTCTTTAAGGTGTCCTTGTAGAGGCTCTTCTTTTGATCAGGACTGTGGTCTGCAGGTCGCTGTGGAGGGGCATTTTCCTCGTCGCTTCAGAGCTCCGCTCCTGTTCCTCGGCTGCTGCTCCTCCAGGTCCTGTAAAGCCTGCACCTTCTCTTTGTTAGTGTTGCCTCTGTAAAGAGCAATAATACTGTATTTTATTATATCCAGTCACATCATCTATGTTTTGTATTTTGCTTTTTCTTTTAAATGCCTTTAATACATTAAAATGAGTTCTGTAAGGAATAAACCCTGTGCGGACCTTGTTTTGATAAGTTCTCACTGTCGAACACATCGATGTCCTCTTAGCCCTTTTCAAGTTTAACTCTGGGTTCACTGAATGCTCTCCCCTCTTCACCTTCTTTTTATAATTGTCGATCCACCTCTAAGAAAATAATGCATTTTTACTTTACAGTGTTATCAAGGGCATTATTGAATTAACTGCAAGGGCAATTCTCAAATTGCACACTATATAAATTAAAAAACTAGCCAGGACAATTCCTTCAGAAAAATTAAAATGAAG
>CM072692.1:15609140-15694140 GCA_036884735.1 Huso huso | reverse complement strand
ATTGTGTTAAATACGAAGAACATAAGAAAGTTTATAAAAGAGAGGAGGCCCCATTCAGCCCATCTTGCTCGTTTGGTTGTTAGTAGCTTATTGATCCCAGAATCTCATCAAGCAGCTTCTTGAAGGATCCCAGGGTGTCAGCTTCAACAACATTACTGGGGAGTTGGTTCCAGACCCTCACAATTCTGTATAAAAAAGTGCCTCCTATTTTCTGTTCTGAATGCCCCTTTATCTAATCTCCATTTTACGACCCTGGTCCTTGTTTCTTTACTGCACAATACTGTTATTTTGTTACTGTGTCAGTGACTTGGAGAAAAAGAACGTCTTATTTAGTTTTTCAGGGCAAATCGGGTAACCCTAACGACATGAACAGTGCGAGAAACTCAAGCTCGAATATAAATTTGGTCAGACACCAAAATCCAAGCAGAACAACTGGACAAAACATACACAAAGATCATAGTTTTTTTTTTCCCTATTAGGTGCTGTTGTAACTGTTAGTATTAACCTGTATATTTAAAGTTCAAAATGAATAATTCAAAATGAAACATAATCTTAATTGATACAAAATTGTTTAAAATACAATGCTCCCATAGCACTCAATTAGCAACACAGACGTTTCCAAAACGAACACAGCATTTGAGTAACTGTGATAACAAGAAGCGGTCAGGATGATTTCAAACAGCATGAAAAGATAAGGGGCGGTCTAAAGAAAGAGAAAGAAAATGACATTTGAAGCTGCCACTCTTTAACAACGGACTTGTTTCAATTGTGTTGCAGAGGAGAAACCCAGCTAACTGAGGAACGAGTGATTCAGTAGAGAGAGGCATGGACCCGACTCCAAGGAGAAGAAGAAGGAGTAAAGAGAATGACCGCCTGATATGTCACAAGAGCCTGCCAGGTACTGAAAGTCTTTTTCTTATTAGTTCACTAAAGTGGGCGGCATGCTGAATAATACCTTTACTAAGAAG
The DNA here is from genome assembly GCA_036884735.1 of Huso huso. NCBI lineage: Eukaryota > Metazoa > Chordata > Actinopteri > Acipenseriformes > Acipenseridae > Huso > Huso huso. The sequence goes on along the minus strand of CM072692.1, from coordinate 15,693,172 downwards.
CTGTTCAGAATCCAAATCACTGAGCTGAGTCTCAAGCCAGGGTTAGAGTCCAGACCTCTCTGTGCTTTACAATACTTCCCATGCTTTACTAGACCTCTGTGCTTTACAATGCTTCCTATGCTTTACCACACCTCTCTGTGCTTTACAATGCTTCCCTATGCTTTACCAGAACTCTCTGTGCTTTACAATGCTTCCCTATGCTTTACCAGACCTCTCTGTGCTTTACAATGCTTCCCTATGCTTTACCAGACCTCTCTGTGCTTTACAATGCTTCCCTATGCTTTAGCGGACCTCTCTGCTTTGCAATGCTTCCCTATGCTTTACCAGGCATCTCTGTGTTTTACAATGTTTCCCTATGCTTTACCATGCCTATCTGTGCTTTACAATGTTTCCCTATGCTTTTACCAGACCTCTGTGCTTTACAATGTTTCCCTATGCTTTTACCAGACCTCTCTGTGCTTTTTACAATGCTTCCCTATGCTTTTACCAGATCTATCTGTGCTTTACAATGCTGCCCTATGTTTTACCAGACCTCTCTGTGCTTTACAATGCTTCCCATGCTTTTACCAGACCTCTCTGTGCTTTACAATGCTTCCCTATGCTTTACCAGACCTCTCTGTGCTTTACAATGCTTCCCTGTTGCTTTTACCAGACCCTCTGTGCTTTACAATGCTTCCCTATGCTTTTACCAGACCTTTCTGTGCTTTTACAATGCTTCCCTATGCTTTACCAGACCTCTCTGTGCTTTTACAATGCTTCCCTAAGCTTTACCAGACCTCTGTGCTTTACAACCCTATGCTTTGCCCAGACCTCTGTGCTTTACAATGCTTCCCTAAGCTTTTTACCAGACCCTCTGTGCTTTACAATGCTTCCCTTTGCTTTACCAGACCTATCTGTGCTTTTACAATGCTTCCCTATGCTTTTTACCAGACCTCTCTGTGCTTTTACAATGCTTCCCTATGCTTTTACCAGACCTCTCTGTGCTTTACAATGCTTCCCATGCTTTTACCACACCTCTCTGTGCTTTACAATGCTTCCTGTGCTTTAGCAGACCCTCTGTGCTTTTACAATGCTTCCCTAAGCTTTTACCAGACCTCTCTGTGCTTTTACAATGCTTCCCTTTGCTTTACCAGACCTATCTGTGCTTTACAATGCTTCCCTATGCTTTACCAGACCTCTCTGTGCTTTACAATGCTTCCCTATGCTTTACCAGACCTCTCTGTGTTTTACAATGCTCCCCTATGCTTTACCAGACCTCTCTGTGCTTTACAATGCTTCCCTATGCTTTACCACACCTCTGTGCTTTACAATGCTTCCCTATGCTTTACCAGACCTCTTTCTCTCTCATTCCCCTCTTTCTTTCTCATTCTCATTTGAAAAACCATGTTAATGAGTATTAAGAAATAAGAAAAAGTCAGTCTATCACGTTAATTTTTTTTATTAAATCACATTACTAAAATCTGAAATATTAAACATTTTATGGAAATCAAAAAACAAAAACACACACACAATAAAGCAACCTTAAGTTCACTTTTTTAAAAACTGTTACAGCACTGACTTTTGGATGCCATTTTTTAAAATATATATAAAAGATATTAAATCTAAAAAGAAATTAAATACAGTTGTTCGTATGAAATCCATTAGTTGGTTAAAAACAAATAATTCACCTCGTTTCGCTCTGCAGGCTGATTTTACCCCCTAACTTTCATCCAAAGTTGTGTCAGATTGAACATTCCCTTCACCCGAGGAGTGGAGAGGACAGACAGGGAGTTCAATACAAAGGGTTTCTTACAACACAAAACAGTCTAGTTCAGCTGGCAGATTGTTACAGAGGAACCAGAACCCCAAAGCCCAAACCCAGGATAGAGCGGCTCAGTGAATGTGGTTTGGAATCTGTGCAGGAGGGTCATTGTGTCAGAGACGCCATAAAAGGACAGCGTGCCAGCATTAAAGTCCAGATACACTCCTATTCTGGGGGGGTGGTGGGCAGTTATTGCAGTGTGATTGTTATTGTGCCGGGCAGTGTAACTGGAGTCAGAGCAGCGCAAACTCCAGGACTTGTCATTGCATCCAAGGCCACAGAAACGATCCCCTCCTTTCCTGCTGATTCCTTTATATGTGACTCCTATAGAAGCCCCTCCCCCACTCCACTCAATCTCCCAGTAACAGCGAGTCCCAGACAAACCCTCTCTGCAAAGCACTTGGGGCCAGCGATCAAATCTCTCTGGGTGATGAGGATATCTCTGGGTCTCTCCCCATGTGACCTTTCTGTTCCCTTCAGACAGAGAGAGCTCTTCATACACTGTGTTGGGGTCCAGTGTGAGCTGACAGGAATCTGATTGAAGAGAAGAGGACGGGTAGAGGAGAGACGGTTAGAAAAGTCAAATCACTGAGAAAATCAACAGTCATTGCCTGCTGCATCCTCACATCCTGTTTATGGAAGGTGTGTGTGTTGTTTTAATTATTTTTTTTAATACATTTTGACCACTTTTTAAACTTTTAAATTTCATTTTCTGCCTCAAGATGGCTTCCCGACGGACGGCATGGACCTCTCAGAACTACATTTCCCATCATCCTCCTGCTCACTGGTAATTCCATCTCAATTACATATGTGAGCAGGAGGAGGATTGGAAATTCAGTTCTGAGAGGTCCATGCGGTACATGGGAAGCTGTCTTTCTCCCCTCATGATTGTTTTGTTCATTATAATTCCTCGATCTTATCAAACTTCTTCAATTGGAACCAATCAAATGCAGCTCTGCATACAATTACAGTTCACTTAATGTTCCTACAGGGTATGTGTTGCCATTTTCCGCACTGAGACCCCTTGCTTACTAAATACCTTCAATAGAATATCATCCACTCTTCAAATATCTGTCTAATACTTTAATGAGCAATCCATCCCACAAGTGCAGTGATACTGCAATATACATTTACTACCAGCACAGGATGACTGGGAGGGATAGCTGTTCATTTTACCCCACAAGTGGTTTCACATGCATTGTACATGTATTAAAAGATGGGATGATTATCTATTCAGGGATACCAAGATATTTAGGGAGAAAGGTCTGAGTGAAAAAACAGACAACAAATGCCCCTCCCCAGTCATTCTGCATGTATTCATCTGACTAAATACTTTGTTGGAGAGGAGTAGATTAATGGCTTCACAATTACTAATAAATAATAATTGCTGCCCTCAAGCTCCACCCCTCCCTCTTCTGTAGTGTTAGCTCTTCTCACAATGGAGTGACACATCTTTCAATCAAATGTTTCAGTGAAAACAGACTTACATTTTAAAAACTCAGCTCTGTTCCTTGACTCTGGAGCCTGCAGTCTGTAAACTGCAACTTTATTCACTGGGCAGAAAAGAGAGAGAGAGAGAGAAATAGAATTGAAACATGTGGATTAATACACAACACACACAAGACTCCAAACAGCAATCTGAAAAGAAACAAGGCTTATTCACGGCATTTCAGGATGTAAAAATCATTTCAAGATGTTCATGATTACAATGAATATGTATTCCTTCTGTATCGGTGCAGCAGCCAAAGTCAATGTGAACACGTCTGCCACTGCACTGGAGTCTTGTGTTCCTTCCTCTCCATCACATATCTTTACCCAGCAGTATAGTGTACATATTAGGACACCCTTGTGCATCAAACATACAGCAGTCATTGCCTGCTCCAACCTCAAATCACTCCATCTTCCCTGCTTCATCAGTCCTTGTTCCATCCTTCCTGCTCCCTTCTACCTCCTCCCTCCTACCACCTCCCTGCTGGCTCCTGCATGCACCCTTCTCCCTCCAGTCTGCATCATCACTCCCTGCTCCCTCCTCCATGTTGCCTCCTCCCACATACATGCTCCCTCCTCCCTGTTTCCTCCTTCCTGTCTCCTCCCTGCTCTAACCTTCATGCTCCCTCCTCCCTCTTCCATGCTCTCCTCCATGCTCCCTGCTCACTTCTCCCAACTCCCTTCATGCTCCCTCCCCCATGCTCCCTGCTCTGCCCTCCCTGCTCCCTCCTCCATCCTGCCTGTTCCCTCCTTCATCCTCCCTGCTCCCCCCTCCATTCTACCTGCTCCCTCCTACCTGCTCCCTCCTCCATCCTCCCTGCTCTCTCCTCCCTTCTCCACAAGTAATCAGATGGTTTTTTTTTGCTGTTTTGGGGCGATCAGCCAATAATACAACCGTTTCCACCCTTTCTGCGTTTTCATTGGTCAGATTATATGTCAGTCACACAGCCTGACGAACCTGCTGAATGTGAGCTGAAGCAATCATGAAACGTCATCACTGAGAGCCGCAGTGGAACCTTATTATAGTTTAAAAAATAATGTTTACACACACACACAAACACACACTGACACACACAACTAATAGAAATAATATGTTTTTATATTTTTGATAACTACAACTAAATAATAATAATAATAATAATAATAATAATAATTTCTGAATCATTTTTTTTCTTCTGTAATTTCAAGTTGAAATCAAGTTTAAGGATGTAATCAACACTGTATTGCTGCGGCGGGTCCTCAATATTCCCTCCTACCTCCTAATAATAATAATAATAATAATAATAATAGGTGTTACACTTATGGAGCGTCGTTTCAAACCCAGAGATACCAAAGCGCTGGGATGTGAATCTGTCCTCACAGCAACGAACATATATAGACATGTTTTATTTTTAATATCTCTTTATACATTATTCAGCTTCGTGTGATTATTATTCTTCAGCAGCGTACTAAAAGGTGTCTGTGCGGCGTATGTTATTGATGTAGTTATAACGTTATATTAAACAGCAGCACATCCCACAATCCTCTCGGGGGAGCTTTTGATAAAGAAACCCGTCCAGCCCTCCCTGATCAATCCAAGAGAAACCGGCGTTTCCAACATCGGAACCACTCGGCAACAGCCGCCTCCGCATCCCATCTGAGGACAGAGCTGCATTTCCATGAGGGAGTCACCCGCGAACATGGAGAAACCGGACACCGAAAAAATCACCCGGACCCACACCAACGGGCTTTGAAATACACTCTGATTCGGACTGAAGGGAATCACTTCACACAAAAAGGGTTCACAGAAATGTGAGCAAACACAACCACCCTCAGAACAAACCCATGAACACAGAAATGGAAAATAGAAATGTGAAAGCGTATTTTAACACGCTCCCTAAAAATTGCCACGGAAACCATGGACGACAAAAAAACAAAACAAAAACAAAACAGGAATGTCACTCAGAGAAGAAGAATTCAGCTCCACAACACCTGAAAAACTACAGGAAACGTCAGCTTATTATCAGAAGAGTTTCTTTTTAAAAATGTATTTTTATTTATTTATTTTTAAAGGGGTGATACCCATTTCAGTGCTTGAAAGGAACGGGCTGTTTTTAAGTTACAAGTTCAAAGTGTTCTCTTTGGTTGCAGTCGCGTATCACTCCTAGTACAGACCACAGCAATCGCGGTTTTCTCTGTACTGTCTCACACAATGCAAACCTTATTTTAAACTGTGTTCACGTTATCAAAGTTGTTGCTATTTTAAATACAATTCTTTATGGAATTCAGCAGAGATTATAAAAATATTGCATGGGGCAGTGTGTGTGTGTGTGTGTGTGTGTGTGTGTGTGTGTGTGTGTGTGTGTGTGTGAGATACATGAGCATGTAATGCCTGGATACCCCCCTCGGTGTGCATTACATTCTCATATCACACACCACCCCATGCTGTATTCTATAGATTTTGTTACAGCTCCTTTCTGTCCTTCCATTTCTACATAAACTCTGAAATTAAAACGCATTCAGTTCAATTACATATTATTACTTCACACAGTAAACACACTATAAAACTACTAACATGTTTGCAAAAAATAACCCAGCTGCTTAGTACTGTGTGATGTGAAGTACTAATTAGCCAGGTTATTATCATCAAGTATCCTAAGTTAATGCTGCCATGTATTCCCCAGTGTGGGGGGAGTAAGCCTGTCATATCTGATCCTGTAAGATACGATCCCTCTATTAATACAGAGCCTGTCATATCTGATCCTGTAAGATACAATCCCTCTATTAATACAGAGCCTGTCATATCTGGATCCTGTAAGATACGATGCCCCTATTAATACAGAGCCTGTCATATCTGATCCTGTAAGATACGATCCCTCTATTAATACAGAGCCTGTCATATCACGGATCCTGTAAGATACGATCCCTCTATTAATACAGAGCCTGTCATATCTGATCCTGTAAGATACGATCTCCTCTATTAATACAGAGCCTGTCATATCTGATCCTGTAAGATACGATCCTCTCTATTAATACAGAGCCTGTCATATCTGATCCTGTAAGATACGATCCCCTCTATTAATACAGAGCCTGTCATATCTGATCCTGTAAGATACGATCCCCTCTATTAATACAGAGCCTGTCTTATCTGATCCTGTAAGATACGATCCCCTCTATTAATACAGACGTGAAGGACTGCTGTGCTGCAAGTATTTCATCTTGGGTTGTCTGTCGGGACTGTACTATAAAATAACATTTGCTTACTAAGGTGGGTGTTCATTAGTTTGTATTACAAGCTGGATTGAGGTTGCAGTCTCTTCGGGGGTGTCCTGTACATAGCCAGAGTTGCATGTTTTTTTGTGTTTAATATACAGGCAATGCACAACCAGGGTTGAGGCAATTCCTTTTTAAAAGCAATTCCTTCAAAGGAATTGGAATTGATATTTTAGAGACATTATAATAATTAACTGTTCCCTACCTGCTCCCACCTCCATCCTCCCTAATCCTTGCTCCCTCCTCCCCCTTCCATTCTGTCCTTCATGCTCCATGCTTCCTCCTCTCTGCTCCCTCCTCCATTTACCCTCCTCCCTGCTCATTCCTCCCTTCTGCAATATTCACATAGCCAACAATCTGCAAGAGGTCTTTATTAATGTCTTGCAAGTCCTGCCCCTCCTCAAGCCATGGTCTATTTGAGAAATCTCTACCAAAGGAATCTATTTCACACCAACCTGTTGTGTTTATTTTGATTAATTCCCCCTTGCAGAAGTCCTCAATATGGTCTTTAAGTTCAGATACAGCTTTCCTCAAAGCCACAAAAGAGATGTCTGTATTGACAGTAACGCTGGGTAAGTCTCCAGCTGCAGGAGGGGCACAGAGAGACTGGAAATTCTACAACAGGAAAGTGGAGAAAAGGAGTTTTCAGTGAAACAGAATGGGGTCCAAAACATTCCTGGGGGAAAGCAAGGATTCATTCAATTGGAGAGGTCTGTCTGAAACCGTCCCAGTTATGGACTTGAGATTTTCTAACAAGCAGTGATGTTACCTGTAGAAAATGGATGTGATCCTCTGTCTCTGAAAGCTGTTTCAGCTCAGCGTTTCTCCTCCTTAGCTCAGCAATCTCCTGCTCCAGTTTCTTCATGCGTCCTTCAGCCTGATTCACTGCAGCCTTCTTGTTAGCTCCAATCAGCTCAATAACCTTAGTGTGGATCTTCTCAATGGATCGGATCAGCTTAGTAAAGATCTTCTCACTTTCCTTTATTTCTATGCATGCAGATCTCTGAGTGAAAGAACACAGTAGAGGAGACATGGTTAGAATTGATATCAAAAACACATCAGGCATAGACAGTAAACTTCTGTAGATGTGTTCCAGTCCATCTGTTAATAATAATAATAATAATAATAATAATAATAATAATAATAATACTCCCCTCTTGTCAATACCCACTTTTAGTGACTCCACAGCCTGTTTCAGCTCCTTAATTTCTTTCAGTCTCTCCTGGATTCTCTGTTGTATTTCTGTCTGTGTCTCTCCCAGCTGCTTCTGTGTAGAAACACAGTGACACAGTGACATTTCTGATGGGGCATTGAGTGATATCCTGTCACACCCAACACAGGTCTGTTTAAGTATGCTATTGAACCTGACAGAATAATTTAGTTTATATATATTTTCTATTTTCTTGTCCCCTTACCTCTTTACAATGTTTGCAATAATTATCAGTTGTTCTTGAATATATTTTGCTGTTCAGTTCTAGTTGCATGCCATAGACATCTGCAGCACAGGCTAGATCAGTCAACATGTGTGTATAGTAGTAAGATACAGCACCATCTATTGCACAGCTGCCAGCAATACAAAAGGACACTTGATCCACAGTAGCTGTCCACTAGATGGTACTGTTTCATACTAGTAACAGTGAATGATGGCTGATCTAGCATGTGTTACATGTTTGCTTTGTCAAGCACCTAGGAAACTGAAGCAGCTTTCTCTTTAATGGATATTTAGGGCTTCTGATTTCCGTTTTTAATCGATAAACACAGATAAAACAAACCTGATCCAAACAAAAATGAAATTGGTGTATATGCAATAAACACTGGAAAAACACTGGGCATTGTTACTCAATTCACGTTGACTTCACCCCTTTCCATGTGAAAAAATACAATAAAATAACATAAAAACAACCTTTTCCAGTATCTGTCAGTCAGTACATTTACATGACAAAGTGTTTTCCGAAAACTAATGTTTTCGGAAAACTGTATCAGAAAACTGATTTTCTTAAAACGTCACTTTTCTGTGTTTACATGATTAACGATAGAAAGTCTGATTAAAATTAAACTGTATACATGGATTGAAGTTTTCGAAATTGCAGGATATTTTTCGCTTGCAAAGTACTGTAGTACCCTAAGCACGATTTGAACAGACCGGACATTTTTTCTCGCGAAAAGAACGGAGACCAATCCAATATGTGCTTTATTGAAGTGTCAGGTCTTAAATTCAAAGATTACTATCCTATACCTCTATTCAGATTCCCCACAATGTGCAGTCAGCCTTTCCAACAGCTCATCCTGTTCTATATTACCAGTTTCTTTTGCAGACATTATTTTAAATTATCACCTCATTTTAAAGCTGGAAAACATGTGCTGATTCAGTAACAAATATATACAGACAAATATTACTTTATCCCTAACATTATTATTATTATTATTATTATTATTATTATTATTATTATTATTATTATTTATTTCTTAGCAGACGCCCTTATCCAGGGCGACTTACAGTCGTAAACAAAAATACATTTCAAGAATCACAGTACAGGTATTAATACAATTAAGTGCAAGATAAATACAATACAATGCACTGATTGACTCGTTCTGAATAGTTTAAACTGATTTAAATACTTAAATATGTAAATACTTTATATGAAGCAAATTCCTGCATTTCTATTGGAGGATTGCAAGATTACAATTAGAAACAGAGGATTGTTCTCGTAGGATTTAAAGTTGTATTACAGTTCAATAGGGAGGATTCACACACTCGTGGAATTTAAAACAGAATTGAAAATTGTATGAAATGGATTTGAGTTCGCTCTCTACTGACTTCATAATTAAAATAAAGAAAATATTTCTACAAAAAGATGAACACTTTACCAATAAAAACAATCCGTCTAAGCAAAACACACCTCTTAATGTGGGCAGACTGGCAAGAACGGCATGGCACGGGCACAGCAGCTCTGCCAGTGCAGATAGATGCGTATGTGTCACTTTTTAAAGGCACGGCACAGCAGCTCTGCGGTGCAAATAGATGCGTATGTGTCACTTTTTTTAAAGGCACGGGCACAGCAGCTCTGCCAGTGCAGATAGATGCGTATGTGTCACTTTTAAAGGCACGGGCACAGCAGCTCTGCCAGTGCAGATAGATGCGTATGTGTCACTTTTAAAGGCATGAGCACAGCAGCTCTGCCAGTGCAGATAGATGCCTAAGTGTTACTTTTAAAGGCACGGGCACAGCAGCTCTGCCAGTGCAGATAGATGTGTATGTGTCACTTTTAAAGGCACGGGCACAGCAGCTCTGCCAGTGCAGATAGATGCATATGTGTCACTTTTAAAGGCATGGGCACAGCAGCTCTGCCAGTGCAGATAGATGCGTATGTGACACTTTTAAAGGCACGGGCACAGCAGCTCTGCCAGTACAGATAGATGTGTATGTGTCACTTTTAAAGGCACGGGCACAGCAGCTCTGCCAGTGCAGATAGATGCGTATGTGTCACTTTTAAAGACATGGGCACAGCAGCTCTGCCAGTGCAGATAGATGCGATGTGTCACTTTTAAAGGCACGGGCACAGCAGCTCTGCCAGTGCAGATAGATGCGATGTGTCACTTTTAAAGGCACGGGCACAGCAGCTCTGCCAGTGCAGATAGATGCGTATGTGTTTTTTAAAGGCATGGGCACAGCAGCTCTGCCAGTGCAGATAGATGCGTATGTGTCACTTTAAAGGCATGGGCACAGCAGCTCTGCCAGTGCAGATAGATGCGTATGTGTCACTTTTTAAAGGCATGAGCACAGCAGCTCTGCCAGTGCAGATAGATGCGTATGTGTCACTTTTAAAGGCCACGGCACAGCAGCTCTGCCAGTGCAGATAGATGCGTATGTGTCATTTTTTAAAGGCACGGGCACAGCAGCTCTGCCAGTGCAGATAGATGCGTATGTGTCACTTTTTTAAAGGCACGGGCACAGCAGCTCTGCCAGTGCAGATAGATATGTGTCACTTTTAAAGGCACGGCACAGCAGCTCTGCCAGTGCAGATAGATGCGTATGTGTCACTTTTTTAAAGGCATGAGCACAGCAGCTCTGCCAGTGCAGATAGATGCGTATGTGTCACTTTTTAAAGGCATCGGGCACAGCAGCTCTGCCAGTGCAGATAGATGCGATGTGTCACTTTTTAAAGGCACGGGCACAGCAGCTCTGCCAGTGCAGATAGATGCGTATGTGTCACTTTTAAAGGCACGCGGCACAGCAGCTCTGCCAGTGCAGATAGATGCGTATGTGTCACTTTTTTAAAGGCACGGCACAGCAGCTCTGCCAGTGCAGATAGATGTGTATGTGTCACTTTTAAAGGCACGGGCACAGCAGCTCTGCCAGTGCAGATAGATGCATATGTGTCACTTTTAAAGGCACGGGCACAGCAGCTCTGCCAGTGCAGATAGATGCGTATGTGTCACTTTTAAAGGCATGGGCACAGCAGCTCTGCCAGTGCAGATAGATGCGTATGTGTCACTTTTAAAGGCATGGGTTTTGTTTACTATATCTCAAAACACAATTATTAAAGTCTTGATTAAAATGTGATGCATTAGTTTATTAAGAAGATATTATGATCCCTGTGCTGCAATCATTGTTACAATATATTAAAGAGGCCCTGCATCATAGAGGCAGCACTGGGTGAAGCTCGCTCCGTCCTCCGGCTGCAGCACCAATTTTCCAAGTGAGGATCATATTTCCACCACATCACTACAAACACAAGCATGGCTGGCTCTTGGTTTAATGAAATTAATAAACACCGAAAAACAGAAGCCCTGTGAATATTGTATATCATATTAATCTTGTATATTGTATATCATATTAATCTTGTATATTGAATATCATATTAATCTTGTATATTGTATATCATATTAATCTTGTATATTGAATATCATATTAATCTTGTATATTGTATATCATATTAATCTTGTATATTGAATATCATATTAATCTTGTATATTGTATATCATATTAATCTTGTATGTTGAATATCATATTAATCTTGTTTTTTATTTTTTTTGACTTTGCTGGGAATGTTATTTTTAAACAGTTTTACCAATTAAAATATAATATCTTAAACAATGAAACTGATCAATTTATTAAGTCACAAGATACATATAAAAAACACAGGAATATAAATCATGCTAATTTTACAATACAAATTCCAATGCACCACAAAACAGCTGAACAAATCCTTCTTACCCTGTGAGGCAGGGCTGAGGTCCTGCACGTGTAAATAGTGTGTTTTTGTTTGATTGTAAATAATGTTTTTGATGATCAAGATTGTGCTAGATATGGCAGGGCATATTCAAATCCAGGTGTGGAATGTGGCCAGGTGTTAATTGATTAATTGATTATCTCTTAGCCCTGGCCACATGCCTTTAAAAAGTGTCTGAAAAGCCAGTTTCTTGGTTCTACAAGCAGGGATACAGACTGTCTGGGAAGGAGAGTGTTGCTGTAGGATCCTCACGACTGCGTGTGTTAACCAGGGTGAGAAAAACACAAGAGGAAAAATGTATCTCGGATCACTGTGTGAGTTAACCAGGATCGCTAGCACTGGAAGGAATAGGGATTTTTTAGGGGATTTTAATCCCACCCAAGTCTAGAGAGGAGATGTCAGGGAGACTGTTCCTGGAGCGGGACCTCCTTTCTTGTTTGATCATCTTTTATTTTCTAGTTGTTTTCAAGCAGTGTTTTGTTTTGAATGTTTTGTGTTTTTTATATCATAGAAAACCTCCTGTGTCTCTCCTGTCAATCAGCGATAGCCACACCCGTAACAACACCCCTGTTACACCCTGAAATACATTGTAGTACATCATAGTTTAGATAGAGCAATTAAAAAACTAGGGCTCTTTAAATGGCTCTTAATATACAATTAAAATCTGATCTAATGTGAAACTGTATAGCCTAGTAAACAGACATGTTAAATATCCCTGGAAATTCTTATCTTCTAGGATAGCTACAAGGAAATGGTTCAAACCCTTACCTGTTTCACACTCCTTTCCTTCTTAGCTGAGACTGTATTATGGCTCTTGTGTTCATCTTGTGTACACAACCAGCAAATACACGTCTGATCGGTTCTACAGAAGACCTCTAAAACTCGTTGGTGTTCAGCACAAAGCTTCTGCTCCAGATTTCCAATTGCATTGATCAGCTTGTGCCTCTTGAAAGCAGCCCCCTCATAGTGTGTCTTCACGTGTGTTTCGCAGTAAGAGGCCAGGCACGTCAAACAGGATTTCACAGCTTTGAACTTTCTCCCAGTGCAGAAATCACACGGCACATCTCCAGGTCCAGCATAACTTTGAGCAGGAGGAGGATTGAGTCCTGTCTTCTTTAATTCCTCCACAAGTTCGGCCAGCATGGTGTTTCTGCGCAGAACAGGCCTTGGGGTAAAGGCCTCTCTGCACTGTGGGCAGCTGTAGACACCTCTATGATCAGTCTGATCCCAGCAGTTCTTAATACACCTTTTACAGTAACTGTGTCCACATGGAATAGCGACTGGGTCTTTCAATAGCTCCAGACATACTGGACAGCTGAACCGAACCTCTGACCATACTTTTGAAGCCATCTTGCTGCAGTGAGACAGAGAGACTGACGATTTCACAAGAAATGAAACTGTGCTGATTTCCTGGAATTGTGTAAAGCTCTAAGAGGCGGGGTTTTGGACTGAGGCCAGGTTTAGACAAGCAGGCTGAGCAGAGACTGCTGAATCAGTGTGAGAGGGGAGGAGAGGAGAGAGTTGTGAGTGGGACTGGAGTTTGAGAATGGCATTGTCACAGTAACCCTTCTATAACTACAGTATGTATTTGACTGCACTAGACCTTCACTTCTGTGTGGGTCTTAATCCTCAGAAGTTCACAAGGGAAGTGAGTTTGGTGGAGTTCGATCTTCGTGGGCATTAATCCACATCTCAAAGTCCATTAGTCCTCAACCACAAACTTGTCTCTGAGCACCAACTGCTTTCTTCCTTCCAGTTCAGAGAAAGCTTGAGGCACAGAGTCTGAACTGCTCACCCCCCTAAGAGAACGTGAAGGGTGGTCCCTCCAGTCCAGGGGAGGCTGTATATTATGAGAACTAGACATGTTCTAGTGTTATCAGACATGGTGTGTACGTTACTGACATACTCATTTATTACAGTGCTGGTTTCATGAGTTAAAACCATTTTATACAGAACAGACACTCAAACAAAGCTTACAATCAAGAGACCTACTTTTCAAATCTGTGCACTATTTGTTTTATTCATTTCAGACAATGTCTTCCCTCTCATCAGCAGAACATCATTCTCTCAAGTCCCTTCTTGTTTTGCTGTTGCTCGTTTTGTTTTCCACACTTGTTTATTTCCACTCTCTTTGACTCAGGTGAAGCCCATTGATCCTGCAGCCCCCACACTGGTTTCCTCTCACTGTTCACTTCCTTCCTTCCTGTGTTACAGGTAATAGGACCCCACCTCCTGACCCCCATCATCAAACATTTCAAAGAGATTTCATTTCAATCAGCCATGCTGCTGTGTTTTCATGAACAGATACAATTGGTCATTTTGAAAACTCTCCTGATAGATAGATATTAATGAACACTCATGGGGACCACACTGAGGTTAAAGGTTTAAACGGCATCATGTTCTTTACATTTCTTACCTGATGAGGATTTTCTATGGCTGTTTCTGATTAGATTTTATTCTCCATGCTTACTAACTATTCCAGGAAAACACTGCTTCTGAAAAGACTCCTGGAGGCTGATTGTGGGGAAGCGTATGACTGTTGCACGGGCTGCAGTGCACCCTGTGGACTTCAGTGCCCAGCGCACCGCCAATATGCTTCCCCACCTCTTTTCCACACAATCAGCCTGGATAAGAGTTTTCAGAGGCAGTTCTTTTTTTTTTGAACAAATGTTTTTTATTTATTTAAAGAGAAAAGAACAACATGGAACAATACATAACACAACATAATATAAAAACCCAAACCACCTTCCCGTTGGTGCCCCCTTTCCTCTATGGATCTTATAGTAATGACCTGACAATGGTCGCAGCTGCACTCCATGCCTCCACAGTCCCCCCCTGGCACCATGGATTCGAGCAGTAGACAGTTCCATATGGATAATGTCAAGGAAAGTGAGGAGCCAATGTTGCCAAGGGAGGAAGTGGGGCGGCTCCCAGCAGAGCGCCAGTAACTTTTTAGCTGCTGTGAGGCAGCCAACCAAATCCTCTTCTGCTGCCGTGAGAGATCGAGAGTACAGTCATCATTCAGGAGAAGGACCCGAGGAGAACATGGAATATTCATGTTAAGAATAGAGGATAAGGATGAGGATACTCGGGCCCAAAAGTGAGCCACATCTGGACACTCCCAAAACATATGTAAAAAAGTACCCATAGCACCCTGGGGGCAGAGCATGCACAAAGGGCTGGGGGTAAGTCGCATTTGAAAACGTCTGCAAGGGGTTAAATATACCCTGTGAAAAAAAATTGAAATGAATCATTTGATGATTAGGGTTCCTGGAAGCCAGATTTATGTTGTCCCAGAGAATGTTCCAGCAAATCTCGTCATCTCCAAAATTCAGATCTCTATTCCATATGGTAAAAAGTGCTAGAGGTTTATAAGAGGTCTTTAAAAGAGAGATGTAAATGGCTGAAGCCAACCCTTTTGATTTGCCCTGTTTATCTAATAAATTGTGAAGTGGGTGCATAGGCAGCTGTGCTCCCCAGCGAACACCATAGGCACGCATTGCAGAACGGAGACGTAAATAGAAGAAGAAAGAAGATCCTGGCAAGTTATATTGAAGCTGCAAATCATGGAACGTACGCAGACCATTGTCATTAAAAATATCCGCAAAATTATGTATAATATTATTACTCCAATGTGAAAAAGAGAAAGGAGAATTGCCTGTGAGGAGCGACATCTATCTTTTTTCTATGCAGCATGTCCAAACAGCTAGTGCGTTTTGAGGGAGTATTTAGGCCATTTACGTTCCATGATAGAATAGAGATATTAGTCATAAGTATCAAAAATCAAAACCAATGCAGATAGTGGTTTGTGTGAATAAAGTGTATATACCAGCAGCTAGCAGAGAGCAGAAAGACAGAGTGTCAAAGACAGCAGTGCAGTCCATAACCCAGCTCCTCAAGAGGGCACCAACCCAACCCAAACCCCCCCAACCCCAAACACCCGAAGTAACAACAGAACCACCCCCCCCAAAAAAGAGTGTCAAAGGATATTAAAGATCAGAAATGTAATATTAAGAATATATAGATGATATAAACAATACTTTAATCAACCTATTTTCAATTGTATTTCTTTAATAAAAAATATTTACATGCAGTTATTGCTGATCAAATTTAAAACCATTACATTGTTTTGATTAAAGTGCAAATTGAAAATCATATTTATTTTATTAAAACCTTAAATACAACCTTATTTAATCATTTTAAATTAGTTTATTTATTTATTTTCATTGTGAAAGTAAAATGACAATCTGACAATCTTTAGCTTGTATTTGAAGATGGTGCTATTAGAGTTATTGAAATCATGCTGTAGTTTGATACAGATTTGATACAGATTTGTTCTTCATGAGTGATGAAAGGCTTTGCAATGATAAGCTGTGAAGCTCTCTGGTCCTTCATCACACCTGCAGATATATCTGGAATGGACTGATGGTTCAGCTTTGAGTTTTCACTTCTCAAAAGACATACAGCAGCATCCAGATCCTCTTCACTTGCATTAGCTGGCAGAGTTATTGAAATCATGGTGTAGTTTGATACAGATTTGTTCTTCTAATATTGTGGAGTGTAGAAAAGGTATAGTGATTCAAGCAGCACTATCACTATATTCCAGAGGTGAAGTCTGAGTTTGCTCTGCAGCCCTCCTTCACAAAAGGTTTGACTTGGTTTACCATATGAATAAACTTCAGCTTGGGTGTCAGTGTTCGCAGTGACATCACAGGCACTGTGACATCACAGTGAAGTCAGAACGTTCAGTTTCCCAGCAATGACAGACACAACAGAACAGCACAGAACTTTATTTTTCATTAAGGTTTTAATAAAGATGAGTCGCTTACTGACATGTTGCAATCTCGTTCTGCTTGTTAGTGAAACATGAAGGCTTGGCCAATTTAAAAGCATATTTACACAGAAAAATAACAGTATATTAAATCAATGTTACTATGAAGGCGTTTCTCAGTGTGATTGAGATACACGAATGTCTTCACAGGTATCAATTGAATTGTTAAAGGAGAGCGGAGAAGAACTCGGGGTAAAGCATCGAGAATCACAAGCCCTGCTTCTGTTACACAGCAGAGTCTGCAGAATTGGGGTTCATATGCAGCCGACTGATTCACCCAGTCAGGAAACAGACAAATATGAAACTGTATCCTGATTCTTCTGAATAAATTAAACAGTAAATCCATCTGTTTCTGAAGCCAAATCCATGTTAACTAACTTATTCACATGTTATGATGGTAACTGCTAATACGTAGCCTGTGTAATAAATAATCCATTCCTTACTCAAGTTTGCGTTTTATTGTCTTAATATCAATACGGTACAATCCATTTTCAACAAATTGAGAAATACAGATCTGATGCTTTATAATGTTAAACTGGTGACCCTGAAGCCAGTCACTAGGTTACTAAAAATATCAATTACACTAAACAATTAAAATCTCAGCGGAAACGTATGTGTTAATAATTAATTATACAAGACTGTAATGTGTGAGTTTAGTTATGGGGGCTGATGGAAGCGCTTCACTTTTCTGGTTAACGACATGCGCAGATACACCTGCTTATAAAATGCGGTCTGATATACAGTCTATGCAGCGCCTCAGAAAAAAAAAAAATACATATTGATTCGTGAAATTAGTTCCTCCATTGAATGTGCTCTGACTGATTTTTCTAATTTTCTTTTGGAAACATTACGAGCTGTGGCCGCTAGGTGGCACAAAGGGCGTCTGACAAATACATTAATAGTAATAATAGCAAATCCGAACACAACTCTTGATGTGAAATACAGGGATACGTGTTTTTAGTTTACTGATGGAGTGTCTGAATGCATAGATAATATAATTATTCATCAGTAAATGAAGTCAGAGACGCTCAAACACTCACCCATGATCTGATGCGTCACAGTCTTCAAAAGCATTTACAATAAAGAAAATGGATTTGCAGAATGGCATCGGTAGTAATACAAGGTAAGTGATGACCTGCGCACAGTAACATGGATAATAATAATAATAATAATAATAATAATAATAATAATAATAATAATAATAATGTTGCACTTTAAAATACTTTAAAAAGTTAATAAACAAAAAGGATCAATCAGTTTTTTTTCTACTTTTCTTTAGGAAACATTACGAGCTGTGGCCGCTAGGTGGCACAAAGGGCGTCTGACAAATACATGAATTGTAATAATAGCAAATCTGAACACAACACCAGTGGCGTGCCGTGACAAAAAGTATCTGTGGCTTACAGCTACCTGAACCACAGATACCTTACATAATTTGAATTCTGAAAGTGCCGAGTATATCCTTTTCCCTTCCCGTGTCATCTCGGGGATCTATGGTGTATATCTCCCTTTTTTAACAATCTCCAATTTTTCAGAGAAAGTTCTCCTTGAAAAAGGATTCGTAACCAAATCGACTATGATGTCTCCGTTTTCTCACATTTTTTTTTATTTTAGTGTAAAATAAAATTCGAAATGATTAGATGTTGTAAAGGTATTTGTATTTATCAATGTATATTTATAAGCAATATCGTGCAAACCCAGCTATCCTCCTAACTGCAGTGCTAACCAAGGAATATTCATGTTTTGGGGTTGCTCACTAATGATTGGTCAGCTGTCAGAGCTTTGACTTTCCCATTGGTTGCTAAAACAGAGCCTTCAAGTGAGGCAAAGAATACCCTGAGAGATTTATGGCCCGCCTCTGCTCACTCCTGATTGGTCACCTGTCTAAAAAAAAGGATATTGTTCGACTCGCCTATTGGTTAAACTCACTCAAGACCTTCAACTGAAGCGGAGAATACCCTCAACTGTTTTTTTTCTAGCGTCTGGTCGTTGTTTTAGAATTATGCGGGGGAAATGCAGATCTCTTATTGGCTGATCACATCCCCTTCAGTAAACCCCTAGACTCTTAAAAAAACCCTCTAGTAAACCCTGTAAGTCATCTTGGATAAAGACGTCAGACAAATGAACAAATAATTAGAGTAGTATGATTCATAGTATAAGCAAGCACACTGCACGCAAGTGAGTGAGGCAACGTAATGTCATTCGACTGACGGTTTACTTGGCGCTGTCTGGTCAGCAGAGAATACCCTGAAGGTCCTGACGGCACGCCACTGTTCAATTGAGGTATCGCATGTGGAGGGGGAGGCGCAGATTTTCAGAACACGGCCCCTCAAACACAAGCGCTGTACAAACCATTTCAATTCCAATACTGTACAGAAACTCTCTCATCTTCAGATGCATGTCGAGACACAGTCATTAGATCTGCAGCGGGCTTGTCTGTATCCACAGCATTGATTATGTATGTATTATTTATTTATATATAATATCTTTATTTTTATATAGCTCCTTTCATAGCGCACCACCATCACATAGCACTTTCCAGAGGCAGGCTGTGAACTGTGCATTATATGCAGAGTCACTTCCAATAGGATGTTGATTTAACATCTCATCCGCAGGATGGAGCACAAGGAGGTGAAGTGATTTGCTCAGGGTCACACACAGCGAGTCGGTCAGTGGCAGAGGTGGGATTTGAACCCGTGACCTTCTGGTTACAATCCCTGGACTTTAACCACACTGCCTTTTATACAAAAATATCACAAAGCAGTGTACAGTACAGAGCAGAAAAAAAGAACAAACCACAATACATTTGTATAACATGACACGCATACAACTGCCACAGTCAGACCATTTCAATAACAGATTTAAATAACATAAGAAAGTTTACAAACGAGAGGAGGCCATTCGGCCCATCTTGCTCGTTTGGTTGTTTAGTAGCTTATTGATCCCAGAATCTCATCAAGCAGCTTCTTGAAGGATCCCAGGGTGTCAGCTTCAACAACATTACTGGGGAGTTGGTTCCAGACCCTCACAATTCTCTGTGTAAAAAAGTGCCTCCTATTTTCTGTTCTGCATGCCCCTTTATCTAATCTCCATTTGTGACCCCTGGTTTCTTTTTTCAGGTTGAAAAAGTCCCCTGGGTCGACATTGTCAATACCTTTTAGGATTTTGAATGTTTGAATCAGATCACCGCGTAGTCTTCTTTGTTCAAGACTGAACAGATTCAATTCTTTTAGCCTGTCTGCATACGACATGCCTTTTAAACCCAGGATAATTCTGGCCGCTCTTCTTTGCACTCTTTCTAGAGCAGCAATATCCGTATACACATAATAACACAAAAGCAGCAATTTTAAAGTTACATTAAAACCCACGAAGATAAGAAACCCATTTTATAAAAGTGTGTTAGACTGTCATTGCAAGGAGAGATAGTTGTGTTTCTTTAATTCATGTTGAACTTGCACCCTGTATTATAAAACTGTACAGCTTTGCAAATATCCAGGTATAGATACAAAATCTACATTAACAACAGGGGCAAAGTGACGCAAAGAAATCCCATTCACACCAAACCAGATTCACTTTACCAATAACAAAAACACACCGCTCTGTCGCTTTTATTAATTATTTTCTTAGCAGACACCCTTATCCAGCGCGACTTACAATTGTTACAAGATATTACATTATTTTTACATACAATTCGGCATTTATACAGTTGGGTTTTTACTGGAGCAATCTAGGTAAAGTACCTTGCTCAAGGGTACAGCAGCAGTGTCCCCCACCTGGGATTGAACCCACGACCCTCCGGTCAAGAGTCCAGAGCCCTGACCACTTCTCCACACTGCTACACTACAATAACACAGGCGCAATTTGTTTTACACAATATATTATATATTCACTGCGTTTGAATTTGCAAACAAACAAATAGCAGACTCATCCAGAAAAATAATTCAACCCAGTACTGGAGTAACAGCAATAATAAGAAGGGCTTGGGATGATGAAACCTCATGAAATGATAAGGGGGCGGTCTAAAGAAAGGATCTTTTGAGGCTCTGTACTCATTAGTTACTGACTTGTTTCAGTTCTGCTGCAGAAACACAGCTAACCGAGGAACGAGTGAATTGGAAGAGAGAGAGACATGAACCCAACTCCAAGGAGAAGGAACAGCAAAGAGCCTGCCAGGTAATATCAGGTCTTATCTCCTCTCTCTGCAGAGGCATGCGTGCTCCAGTTTAATAACATACCTGACGACTCCAGTCCAGGTTCACCAGCAGCACCAGCACCTCAGTGACTCTCCCAGTAACTGCTGGCCTTTCACTTGGGAGCTGTGTTTAGGGTTTGTAATGAATAGTAACATGTCTGTGATGATGGTTATTTGCATGCGTGTTTCTCATCAATAGAGGGAAAGCTCAGGAGCAGACAGAGGGGGGCTCGGAGGAAAAGGAGGAACTGGAGAGACTGAGGAGGGAAAACAAGGAGCTGGAGGCGATGTACAAGGAGGAGAAACTGAGGAGGTTTGTTAAATACCTCGCAAGTTTACCGTAGAGAATAAGCCGATTTTAAATTCTCATTGTGTTTCTACATGTCTCCCCTCCTTATCAGTCTAACAGTCTGACCTTTCAACTCTGCTTGTACACATGTAGAGTACAGAGTTGAAAGGTCACACTGTGACATGATTTGAATGGAACGGGGAAGGCTGTCTGGCAGTTAGGAGTCTCCAGACAAGCTTCTCAAAGCCAGGTTTTACAAATGATAACGGCTCCCGGGTCATGTGATCAATTTGACCACACAAAGCGTCTGAGAAGCATGACAGCGTCAAAGAAATTTCAACGCGAAATCATTTTACTGTAACGATGTGTTTATGATTTCATGGGGCGATGCTGTCGCGGTGATATTGAAGAATGTAATATTAAAAACATCCTAACATTAGGATTATAAACTTGTCTTTGCAGAGAGGAGCTTGAAGAGACCCTCCGAGACCTCAAGCCCCAGGGAATGGACCCCCAGTTTGAGACTCTAGCCACCCCCACAGCAACGATATATTTCTTTCAAAACGGTTTTCAGAATTAGTTGTCCCTCTCTAAGCCGGACATGTCTGGAGTTGTCTGAGTTAAAAAACAAACAAACAAAAACATTTTGTATAAATATCTACAGTAGGCCTAAACTACTGCTCTCAATTAGATCTATTTCCTGTATCTTGTATTTGAATTTACTCTGAAAGGAAACCGAATTCACATATATTTTTTTTAGTGGAATGGAATGCACTTTTCTAAGCAAATGTTTTTATGAGACGTTTAACGGCTCTTAGTCGAATTTGCTCTCAAACGTGATTATTTTCTGTATTGTTCTTAGTTGAATTTGCTCCTGTTTGCCGCTGACTTGACTGTATTTTTATAACGGCTCTTATCTGTAATGTGATATTTTGTAACACCTGTAAGTCGCCCTGGATAAGGGCGTCTGCTAAGGAATAAATAAATAAATAAATAAATAAATAAATAACAATAATAATAATAATAATAATAATAATAATAATAATAATAATAATAATGCAGTAAAATCTAATTATTACCTGAAGCGCACTTTTTTTTTTACTTTAGCCTACTTAGTAACAGTTAACAGAAAACAGAACACACCCTTTACAGAAATAATCATTTTGAAATGTACACAGAAAGGTTGACAGTGTGTTTATTGCAGTTTATTTTTTGTCGTCTTTTGCTTCCGTTTTTGACATCCAGTTTTGAGTTTCTTTTTATCGGTCTGGTTCCAGAGGTTCGGCAGGTTTCGTTTTTGATGGTTTAAAATCGTATAATTATAATTCGGACGTTAATGATAATAAGAGACGTTATGATAACGAGGCTCCATAAAACGCGCGTCAAATGAAAGTCTTGCTTGTTTGAAAGTCTGACGGAACTCTTGAATAATGTGTGTCGAGATCAGCCAATAGCTGTCGGCTTTACGAAGCACTGGGGGCGGACCTAGGACTATATAAGGAAGGATAGGACAATGATGTCACAAGTGGGCGGAGTTAGTAAACACCGGTCTATCCTGGCGCTGCAGCACAGCATCTCCGCAATGTATTCAGTACTGAGTGGGCTCCACAGCATCTCCGCAATGTATTCAGTACTGAGTGGGCTCCACAGTATCTCCGCAATGTATTCAGTACTGAGTGGGCTCCACAGCATCTCCGCAATGTATTCAGTACTGAGTGGGCTCCACAAATGGCGCCTGTAATTGAGTACCGAACTGCATCACGGGATTGACTGTCCTATCCTGCTTTATACAGTCCGAGGTGAGGACACAGAAAGTCTGACGGAGAGTTTATTGCAGTTTAACTAAAGTTACGTAAAACACAGTCCCTGTGCAGCTCACACTCAGCACAGGTAGAAATACTATGTTCATGTGAGTCCGCATTACAGTGTAAATGAAACGGATGTGTCGCGGGACAGACCCGGACTAGGCTTTAAATTCATAATACACGGGTTTTAAAGTGACGTTTGGCACAGATTGGAATATAGAAACATTACATTTTACTGGAAATTACAAATCTGTGCTCCCCTCGTTAATGATCGCGTTGCTATAGGTTTTGTTAATGGAGGCTGTTCTGCTGTGAGTATATCGGGGTGCTCTGTGCTCCCCTCGTTAATGATCGCGTTGCTATAGGTTTTGTGAATGGAGGCTGTTCTGTTGTGAGTATATCGGGGTGCTCTGTGCTCCCCTCGTTAATGATCGCGTTGCTATAGGTTTTGTGAATGGAGGCTGTTCTGCTGTGAGTATATCGGGGTGCTCTGTGCTCCCTCGTTAATGATCGCGTTGCTATAGGTTTTGTGAATGGAGGCTGTTCTGCTGTGAGTATATCGGGGTGCTCTGTGCTCCCCTCGTTAATGATCGCGTTGCTATAGGTTTTGTGAATGGAGGCTGTTCTGCTGTGAGTATATCGGGGTGCTCTGTGCTCCCCTCGTTAATGATCGCGTTGCTATAGGTTTTGTGAATGGAGGCTGTTCTGCTGTGAGTATATCGGGGTGCTCTGTGCTCCCCTCGTTATTGATCGCGTTGCTATAGGTTTTGTGAATGGAGGCTGTTCTGCTGTTGTGAGTATATCAGGTGCTCTGTGCTCCCCTCGTTAATGATCGCGTTGCTATAGGTTTTGTGAATGGAGGCTGTTCTGCTGTGAGTATATCGGGGTGCTCTGTGCTCCCTCGTTAATGATCGCGTTGCTATAGGTTTTGTGAATGGAGGCTGTTCTGCTGTGAGTATATCGGGGTGCTCTGTGCTCCCCTCGTTAATGATCGCGTTGCTATAGGTTTTGTGAATGGAGGCTGTTCTGCTGTGAGTATATCGGGGGTGTTCTGTGCTCCCCTCGTTAATGATCGCGTTGCTATAGGTTTTGTGAATGGAGGCTGTTCTGCTGTGAGTATATCGGGGTGCTCTGTGCTCCCTCGTTAATGATCGCGTTGCTATCGGTTTTGTGAATGAAGGCTGTTCTGCTGTGAGTATATCGGGGTGCTCTGTGCTCCCTCGTTAATGATCGCGTTGCTATAGGTTTTGTGAATGGAGGCTGTTCTGCTGTGAGTGTATCAGGGTGCTCTATGCTCCCTCGTTAATGATCGCGTTGCTATAGGTTTTGTGAATGGAGGCTGTTCTGCTGTGAGTATATCAGGGTGCTCTGTGCTCCCCGTTAATGATCGGCGTTGCTATAGGTTTTGTGAATGGAGGCTGTTCTGCTGTGAGTATATCGGGGTGCTCTGTGCTCCCCTCGTTAATGATCAGCGTTGCTATAGGTTTTGTGAATGGAGGCTGTTCTGCTGTGAGTATATGTCGGGGTGCTCTGTGCTGCCCTTCGTTAAATGATCGTTGCTATAGGTTTTGTGAATGGAGGCTGTTCTGCTGTGAGTATATCGGGGTGCTCTGTGCTGCCCTCGTTAATGATCGCGTTGCTATAGGTTTTGTGAATGGAGGCTGTTCTGCTGTGAGTATATCGGGGTGTTCTGTGCTCCCCTCGTTAATGATCGCGTTGCTATAGGTTTTGTGAATGGAGGCTGTTCTGCTGTGAGTATATCGGGGTGCTCTGTGCTCCCCTCGTTAATGATCGCGTTGCTATCGGTTTTGTGAATGAAGGCTGTTCTGCTGTGAGTATATCGGGCTCTGTGCTCCTATGCTCCCTATAGGTTTTGTGAATGGAGGCTGTTCTGTTAGAGTGTTGCTCTATCGTTAATGATCGCGTTGCTATAGGTTTTGTGAATGGAGGCTGTTCTGCTGTGAGTATATCGGGTGCTCTGTGCTCCCCTCGTTAATGATCGCGTTGCTATAGGTTTTGTGAATGGAGGCTGTTCTGCTGTGAGTATATCGGGTGCTCTGTGCTCCCCTCGTTAATGATCAGCGTTGCTATAGGTTTTGTGAATGGAGGCTGTTCTGCTGTGAGTATATCGGGTGCTCTGTGCCCCTCGTTAATGATTGCGTTGCTATAGGTTTTGTGAATGGAGGCTGTTCTGCTGTGAGTATATCGGGTGCTCTGTGCTGCCCTTGTTAATGATCGCGTTGCTATAGGTTTTGTGAATGGAGGCTGTTCTGCTGTGAGTATATCGGGGTGCTCTGTGCTCCCCTCGTTAATAATGAGCGTTGCTATAGGTTTTGTGAATGGAGGCTGTTCTGTTGTGAGTATATCGGGGTGCTCTGTGCTCCCTCGTTAATGATCGTGTTGCTATAGGTTTTGTGAATGGAGGCTGTTCTGCTGTGAGTATATCGGGGTGCTCTGTGCTCCCCTCGTTAATGATCGCGTTGCTATAGGTTTTGTGAATGGAGGCTGTTCTGTTGTGAGTATATCGGGGTGCTCTGTGCCCCTCGTTAATAATGATCGTTGCTATAGGTTTTGTGAATGGAGGCTGTTCTGCTGTGAGTATATCGGGGTGCTCTGTGCTCCCCTCATAATGATCGCCAGCGTTGCTATGGGTTTTGTGAATGGAGGCTGTTCTGCTGTGAGTATATCGGGTGCTCTGTGCTCCCCTCGTTAATGATTTTAGTTGTGTTGCACAGTCGAAACACAGCTAACCGCGGAACAGTGATTTGGAGATACAGACACGGAGATGACTTCAATTAGGAGGAAACAAAGATGTCTCCACAGCTGCATGGGAACCTCAGCATTTCCCCGGTTCATTATTAATAGCGGGCTGTCAAGACTTGTCAGCGGGTCGAGCGAGGTGAGATAAAGACACACACAGGATTATTTAAAGTCGTTCGTGACTCGCATGACTCTGAACAGGTCTCTGTTTTTCTCGTCATGAACCAGCTGCTGCCCAACCCAAGGAACTGCTTTGAAGACATTTACTTCCTGTGTCATGTGACCGCAGCTCGCTTCAGCTACAGTGAAGAGGAGCGCTTGTGCGAGATTCGATTTTATACAGTATTGTTGAGGATAGTGGATAATAAAACTATATCAAAAATAATAATAATAATAATAATAATACACATAAATATAATACTAATAATCAGAGTTGAAAGTCAGCCATACGCCCGGAACTGCGTACCAGCAAAACATCTTGTCAAGGTACTTCAGTATTTCAGCTTATCACAATGATAGGCTACATCATTTTTCTTTGTATTTTCCGTCCTTTTCGCTTCTTCTTCTTCGTTGTTCGGTTATTATTCATGTTTAAGCAAAATAACTCGACGTCACGCAGGTTCCGGTCATGTGACTTATGATGTCAGAGCATGCTGACTGCCAAAGGGGCTTCCGCATACTTGTGAACATGGAGTCTTCAAAATAAGCGAGCTTTTGTAAAGTGATATTTTCTAAAGACACAAGCATACAACTATTCCACTATAATTTGATAAAACTATTATTGTGTTAAATACGTAAGAACATAAGAAAGTTTACAAACGAGAGGAGGCCCCATTCAGCCCATCTTGCTTGTTCGGTCGTTAGTAGCTTATTGATCCCAGAATCTCATCAAGCAGCTTCTTGAAGGATCCCAGGGTGTCAGCTTCAACAACATTACTGGGGAGTTGGTTCCAGACCCTCACAATTCTCTGTGTAAAAATGTGCCTCCTATTTTCTGTTCTGAATGCCCCTTTATCTAATCTCCATTTGTGACCCCTGGTCCTTGTTTCTTTACTGCACAATACTGTTATTTTGGTACTGCGTCAGTGACTTGGAGAAAAAGAACGTCTTGTTTAGTTTTTCAGGGCAAATCGGGTAACCCTAACGACATGAACAGTGCGAGAAACTCAAGCTCGAATATAAATTTGGTCAGACACCAAAATCCAAGCAGAACAACTGGACAAAACATACAAAAAGATCATCGTTTTTTTTCCTATTAAGTGCTTTTGTAACTGTTAGTATTAACCTGTATATTTAAAGTTCAAAATGAATAATTCAAAATAAAACATAATCTTAATTGATACAAAATTGTTTAAAATACAATGCTCCCATGGCACTCAATTAGCAACACAGACGTTTCCAAAAACGAACCCAGCATTTGAGTAACTGTGATAACAAGAAGCGGTCGGGATGATTTCAAACAGCATGAAAAGATAAGGGCCGCTCTAAAGAAAGAGAAAGAAAATGACATTTGAAGCGCTGTACTCTTTAACAACGGACTTGTTTCAATTGTGTTGCAGAGGAGAAACACAGCTAACTGAGGAACAGTGATTCAGTAGAGAGAGGCATGGACCCGACTCCAAGGAGAAGAAGAAGGAGTAAAGAGAATGACCCTCCTGATATGTCACAAGAGCCTGCCAGGTACTGAAAGTCTTTTTTATTAGTTCACGGTCAGTGGGCGGCATGCTGAATAATACCTTTACTAAGAAGCTGTTCAGGAATCCAAATCACTGAGCTGAGTCTCAAGACCAGGGTTAGAGTCCAGACCTCTCTGTGCTTTTACAATACTTCCCTATGCTTTAGTAGACCTCTCTGTGCTTTTACAATGCTTCCCTATGCTTTTACCACACCTCTGTGCTTTTACAATGCTTCCCTATGTTTTTACCAGACCTCTCTGTGCTTTACAATGCTTCCTATGCTTTACCAGACCTCTCTGTGCTTTACAATGCTTCCCTATGCTTTACCAGACCTCTCTGTGCTTTTACAATGCTTCCCTATGCTTTACCAGACCTCTCTGTGCTTTACAATGCTTCCCTATGCTTTACCAGACCTCTCTGTGCTTTACAATGCTTCCCTATGCTTTACCAGACCTCTCTGTGCTTTTTACAATGCTTCCTATACTTTACCAGACCTCTCTGTGGTTTACAATGCTTCCCCTATGCTTTACCAGACCTCTCTGTGCTTTACAATGCTTCCCTATGCATTACCAGACCTCAGTGCTTTACAATGATTCTGTATGCTTTACCAGACCTCTCTGTGCTTTACAATGCTTCCCTATGCTTTACCAGACCTCTTTGCTTTACAATGCTTCCCTCTGCTTTACCAGACCTCTCAGTGCTTTACAATGCTTCCCTATGCTTTACCAGACCTCTCTGTGCTTTACAATGCTTCCCTATGCTTTACCAGACCTCTCAGTGCTTTTACAATGCTTCCTATGCTTTACCAGACCTCTCTGTGCTTTTACAATGCTTCCCTATGTTTTTACCAGACCTCTGTGCTTTACAATGCTTCCCTATGCTTTACCACAACTCTCTGTGCTTTACAATGCTTCCCTATGCTGTACCGCACCTCTCTGTGCTTTACAATGCTTCCGTATGTTTTACCAGACCTCTCTGTGCTTTACAATGCTTCCCTATACTTTACCAGACCTCTCTGTGCTTTACAATGCTTCCTATGCTTTACCAGACCTCTCTGTGCTTTACAATGCTTCCCTATGCTTTACCAGACCTCTCCGTGCTTTGCAATGCTTCCCTATGCTTTACGCCTCTCTGTGATTTACAATGCTTCCCTATGCTTTACCACGCCTCTCTGTGCTTTACAATGCTTTACCAGACCTCTCTGTGCTTTACAATGCTTCCCTATGCTTTACCAGACCTCTCTGTGCTTTACAATGCTTCCCTATGCTTTACCACACCTCTGTGCTTTACAATGCTTCCCTATGCTTTACCAGAACTCTTTCTCTCTCATTCTCCTCTTTCTTTCTCATTCTCATTTGAAAAACCATGTTAATGAGTATTAAGAAATGAGAAAAAGTCAGTCTATCACGTTAATTTTTTTTATTAAATCACATTACTAAAATCTGAAATATTAAACATTTTATGGAAATCAAAAAACAAAAACACACACACAATAAAGCAAACTTAAGGTCACTTTTTTAAAAACTGTTACAGCACTGACTATTGGATGCCACTTTCTAAAATATATATAAAACATAACAATTCTTTAAAAAGAAATTAAATACAGTTACTTTGTATGAAATCCTTTTGTTGCTAAAAACAAATAATTCCCCTCGTTTAGCTCTGCAGGTGGCGCCGTTTTACCCCCTAACTTTCATCCAAAGTTGTGTCAGATTGAACATTCCCTTCACCCGAGGAGTGGAGAGGACAGACAGGGAGTTCAATACAAAGGGTTTCTTACAACACAAAACAGTCTAGTTCAGCTGGCAGATTGTTACAGGGGAATCATACCAATGAAGCCAAAACCCAGGATAGAGCGGCTCAGTGAATGTGGTTTGGAATCTGTGCAGGAGGGTCATTGTGTCAGAGACGCCATAAAAGGACAGCGTGCCGTCATTAAAGTCCAGATACACTCCTATTCTGGGGGAGTGGGGGGCAGTTATTGCAGTTTCATTGTTGTTGTGCAGGGCAGTGTAACTGTAGTCAGAGCAGAACAAACTCCAGGACTTGTCATTGAATCCAAGGCCACAGGAACGATACCCTCCTTTCCTGCTGATTCCTTTATATGTGACTCCTATAGAAGCCTCTCTCCCACTCCACTCAATCTCCCAGTAACAGCGAGTCCCAGACAAACCCTCTCTGCAAAGCACTTGGGCCTTGCTATCAAATCTCTCTGGGTGATGAGGATATCTCTGGGTCTCTCTCCTCCATGTCACCTTTCTGTTCTCTTCAGACAGACAGAGGTTTCTATTCGCTGTGTTGGGGTCCAGTGTGAGCTGACAGGAATCTGATTGAAGAGAAGAGGACGGGTAGAGGAGAGACGGTTAGAAAAGTCAAATCACTGAGAAAATCAACAGTCATTGTCTGCTGCATCCTCACATCCTGTTTATGGAAGGTGTGTGTGTTGTTTTAATTATTTTTTTTAATACATTTTGTCCACTTTTTTAAACTTTTAAATTGAATTCCCTGCCTCAAGATGGCTTCCTACGGACCGGCATGGACCTCTCAGAACTACATTTCCCATCATCCTCCTGCTCACTGGTAATTTCATCTCAATTACATATGTGAGCAGGAGGATGATGGGAAATGTAGTTCTGAGAGGCTCATGCGGGTACATGGGAAGCTATCTTTACACCCTCTTGCTGTTTGATTGTTTTGTTCATTATAATTCCTCGATCTTATCAATCTTCTTCAATTAGAACCAATCAAATGCAGCTCTGCATACAATTACAGTTCACTTAATGTTCCTACAGGGTATGTGTTGCCATTTTACCCACTCAGAACCCTTGCTTACTAAATATCTTCAATAGAATATCATCCACTCTTCAAATATCTGTCTAATATTTTAATGAGCAATCCATCCCACAAGTGCAGTGATACTGCAATATACATTTACTACCAGCACAGGATGACTGGCAGGGATAGCTGTTCATTTTACCCCACAACTGGTTTCACATGCATTGTACATGTATTAAAAGATGGGATGATT
The DNA here is from genome assembly GCA_036884735.1 of Huso huso. Taxonomy (NCBI): domain Eukaryota; kingdom Metazoa; phylum Chordata; class Actinopteri; order Acipenseriformes; family Acipenseridae; genus Huso; species Huso huso. The sequence continues at coordinate 15,662,816 of CM072692.1, read as the reverse complement.
ATCTATTCAGGGATACCAAGATATTTAGGGAGAGAAAGGTGTGAGTGGAAAAACAGGCAACAAATGCCCCTCCCCCAGTCATTCTGCATGTATTCATCTGAACCAATACTTGTTGGAGAGGAGTGTAGATTAATGGCTTAACAATTACTAATAAATAATAATAATTGCTGCCCTCAAGCTCCACCCCTCCCTGTTCTGTAGCGTTAGCTCTTCTCTCAATGGAGTGACACATCTTTCAATCAAATGTTTCAGTGCAAACAGACTTACATTTTAAAAACTCAGCTCTGTTCCTTGGCTCTGGAGCCTGCAGACTGTAAACTGCAACTTCATTCACTGGGCAGAAAAAAAGAGAGAGAAATAGAATTGAAACATGTGGATTAATACACAACACACACAAGACTCCAAACAGCAATCTGCCATGCTCTTAATCTTTAAACACAAAGTGTATCTGTTCAGTTTATCACAGTGTTTGCTCCAAGACTTAGACCAAGGGTGAAGATGGCCCCCTCTCATTTTTAAGGGGACATTTTCTTCAGTGAGGGGGTTAATATGTTTGAGTCAGAACCAACCACTATTTCTTATTTGTGTTTGTTTGTTTTAAATATGCCAACAGAGTTTACTGACCTTTTGTTTCTCAAGAACAAAAAATAAAACTGTAAAGCTGTAGATGCAACCAAGGTGTCTCCACAATACTCACTGTCACTGTTGGGGAAAATATTGTGAAATGTGTCACTGAGTAGAGGACATTCATTGTACCAAGAACAGGGGTTTGCAATCTTTTTAAGCTGAATACCCCTTTCCAAAAAATGTAGTCCACTGCGTATCTGTGTGTGTGTGTGTGTGTGATATATATATATATATATATATATACACACACACACACTATATATTTTAAAATCATGCCGTTATAGGCCTACTGGTGAAATGACAAAGAGCCGGTCAGTGCTTAACACATACTGTATTATTTTAGCATGTTTTGCAATAGAAGAGACATTTCACATCCTTTTATAATGTTACCGTTGGCTACTTTTTTATTTATTTATTTATTTTTTAAATCAATGATGTGGTTTTCGTTTCACAAATCTACTGCACTTTGTCTATAAACTGCACTGCAGTACGCAGAAGTTCACATTCCTCCCATTCACTTGCTAGGTCACTCCATATCTCCAAACATCAGACACAGTTTCTCTAGCAAATAGATAAGTTAACAGTGGATGAATTTCACAGTATTTTTAGGCACAAATATAATAGCCTACATTTCAACAGTCACTGCCGAAGCGGATTACTTATTCTTCCAGAAGTAATGGTCGGGTGTAACAGGGATACAAGGTTATAATGTGCAGGGGCATGTTGTTAACAAGCCTGATGCTGTCGTCCAGGCTTTACTGTGAACCTGATTGTAACCAGGGAGGGTGTGTGAGCGCATTCTACTGGACTGGAGAATAAAACCACGGGAGTTTAATTATGAAAACGCAAGTGTAAACAAACAAGTAAAAAAGATCAGCCTGTCGTCAGACATGTCATGCTAATACAACATGCATTCATTTGCTGTGTTGGTATTGCGTCTGGTCTGGGAAGGGGGACACACGGGCGCGTGAACACTGTATCAGGGTAGTGAAGGACCCAGCTAACTGCACCCTCATCAGGAATCTTTCACACAAGAACGAATCTAATACATCTCCAGCCACTCTTTCACTGAGGCGCTAGGGCCTTCCAAAAAGGGAGAATGTCTCTAGAGATAAAATGTTTTACTGGAAGAAAAGCCTTACCTTTGAAATGTCTGTCACTGCTCCTAAACCCCAGTGTAAAAACTGCTGTTTCATTCACTAAATAAAATACAGAAAACTGTTTTAAACCAAAGACTTTACTGTAGAGGATTTGGAATACAAACATGACCTCCAATTCCTATAAATCTTTGATAAGAAAGTGCAGGACTATAAGTTAGCATCCTATATGGCATGAATGTGTTGTTTAATGTGTGAATCCCTCTGTCTGTTTGAATAATATATATATATATATATATATATATATATATATATATATAACAATGCTATTGTGTTGTTTTCTCATGTAATGTCTTTAGAAATTCTCTTCCTTCCTGCTATCATCACTCGGGATGTCACTGTAAATGAGTTGGGACGTTTCAACCTGGGGAAATCATTTGAAATAAAACATCTCCTTCTACCCTCCTCTCTTCTCATTCTTCGCTGCTGCCTCCCTCCTTCCTGCTGCAATATTCATAGTCAACAATCTGCAAGAGGTCTTTATTAATGCCTTGCAAGTCCTGCCCGTCCTCAAGCCATGGTCTATTTGAGAAATATCTACCAAGGGAATCTCACACCAACCTGTTGTGGTTATTTTGACTAATTCCCCCTTCCAGAAATCCTCAATATGGTCTTTAAGTTCAGATACAGCTTTCCTCACAGCCCCAAGAGAGATGTCTGTATGGACAGTAACGCTGGGTAAGTCTCCTGCTTCAGGAGGGGCACAGAGAGGCTGGAAATTCTACAACAGGAAAGCAGAGAAAATGAGTTTTCAGTGAAACAGAATGGGGTCCAAAACATTCCTGGGGAAAAGCAAGGATTCATTCAATTGGAGAGGTCTGTCTGAAACCGTCCCAGTTATGGACTTGAGATTTTCTAACAAGCAGTGATGTTACCTGTAGAAAATGGATGTGATCCTCTGTCTCTGAAAGCTGTTTCAGCTCAGCGTTTCTCCTTCTTAGCTCAGCAATCTCCTGCTCCAGTTTCTTCATGCGTCCTTCAGTCTGATTCACTGCAGCCTTCTCGTTAGCTCCAATCAGCTCAATAACCTCAGTGTGGATCTTCTCAATGGATCGGATCAGCTCAGTAAAGATCTTCTCACTTTCCTTTATTTCTATGCATGCAGATCTCTGAGTGAAAGAACACAGTAGAGGAGACATGGTTAGAATTGATATCAAAAACACATCAGGCATAGACAGTAAACTTCTGTAGATGTGTTCCAGTCCATCTGTTAATAATAATAATAATAATAATAATAATAATAATACCCTCTTGTTAATACCCACTTTCAGTGACTCCACAGCCTGTTTCAGCTCCTCAGTTTCTTTCAGTCTCTCCTGGATTCTCTGTTGTATTTCTGTCTGTGTCTCTCCCAGCTGCTTCTGTGTAGAAACACAGTGACACAGTGACATTTCTGACAGGGCATTGAGTGATATCCTGTCACACTCAAGACAGGATATTTCAAAGCAGGCTGTATTATTCACACCTGTCCAAGTAAAGGTGTTATGTCCTATAAGGTTTGAATAATACAAATACTAAAATAATGGACATATTGAGAACTTTGCGACCTTATCAATGTCAATTGCAAAATATCACCTCTGTTTATCCTGCAAACGGTTACAAGTATACCGAAAAACTAAAAAATACTTTTAAGTTATGTACATTTTTAATTATTACAACATTAAACACTCCAGCTCTCTGAACAAAAGAGACGCACTCATTTACACTAATGAAAGTAAACCGGGAGGGAGGGCTTTTTTGTTATTAAGCTCTGGATTATAGAGCGTCCGTTGTTGTCAAGGAAGATGGGACTTTAACGCTTTTTAAATGTAGATTAAAACTCATTTTATAAATTACCTGAGCTTTTAATATTTTTTTCACATTTGGTATTTGACTTTCTAATTCCAATAGATTTTTTTTTTATTAGACTGTTTTTAATTGTTCTATTTTTATAAACTGGATTTTTATTTTAGTTTTTCAAATTTTACAATTAAACTGGATATTTTATTTATTTATTCCAATGGTATAACATTTTTGTATTTTACTTTAATTGTTCTATTTTTACAATTAGCTTTTTATCTTACTGTTTTCCAAATTTCATAGTTAATACCCAATGTGTATTTATTTCCTTTTCATAACATTTTGTAGTAGACAGTTTTTCATTGAAAGGTTTAATTGTTTTGTGTGTGTGAAGTGCTTTGGACATGGACATGTTAAATATCTCAGAAATGGTTCAAACCCTTACCTGTTTCACACTCCTTTCTGCCTCAGCTGAGACTGTATCATGGTTCTTGTGATCCTTGTCTGTACACAACACACAAACACAAGTCTGATCGGTTCTGCAGAAGACCTCCAAAACCTTCTGGTGTTCAGCACAAAGCTTCTGCTCCAGATTTCCAATTGCATTGATCAGCTTGTGCCTCTTTAATGGAGTAACCTCACTGTGTGGCTTGACGTGTGTTTCACAGTAAGAGGCCAGGCACGTCAAACAGGATTTCACAGCTTTGAACTTTCTCCCAGTGCAGAAATCACACGGCACATCTCCAGGTCCAGCATAACTTTGAGCAGGAGAAGGATTGAGCCTTCTCCTCTTGAATTCTCCAGCAATTTCAGCCAGCATGGTGTTTCTGCACAGAACAGGCCTTGGGGTAAAGGTCTTTCTGCACTGGGGGCAGCTGTAGACACCTGTATGATCAGTGTGATCCCAGCAGTTCTTAATACACCCCATACAGTAACTATGTCCACATGGAATAGTGACTGGGTCCTTCTGTATCTCCAGACACAGTGAACAACTAAACTGATCCTCTGACCACAAGTTTGAAGCCATTCTTGCTGCAGTGAGACAGAGAGAGTGATGATTTCACAACAAACGAAACTTAACTGTGTGTCTGAATTCCAGGAGATATATAAAGCTCTAAGAGGGAGGTTTGGGACTGAGGCCAGGTTTAGATAAGCAGAAGGTGCTGAAAGTGTGAGAGGGACAGGGGAGGAGAGAGCTGGGAATGGGAATGGAGTTTGAGAATGGCACTGTTAGAATACAAACACAATGCTGTTATAATCGAAGTTCTGCACAGGTTTATAAGAAGGATGGAACCCAGTCATGGAAGAGTTGTGTCAATACTGGAGCAAGTTAGAAGAGATCTATTCTTTCTACTGAGAGAAATGGAGCCCACAAAAAAGAGGAAGAAAAAGTTTATTATACAGTGTCATCAATTATTGTATTAGGGCATACTGTCAATGCATTTATCACATTGTTAATAGTAATTACGCCAACATTTTTTACTAACATTTCTCTGAAATTATTTTTTTTTATTAAGTTAATTAAAAGTTTTTTTTAGAAGGTAAACCAAAGTGCTTCCAAAACATAAACGCGGAGGTACGGTACACTGAACTCACACACTCAAATAGAACACTGCCAATTTATTGCTCGTTAATCTTCAAATGGTAATTTTAACAGCAATAAAGTATAGAAATGATGAATTTATTTATGAAATACAGGTTGAAACCTCACTGCATGTTACCTTTCAGTTCAGAGTGGTGAGCGTCGGATGTAGTAGCCACTAGAGGACGCAAGAGGGTGCAAATAAAAAACTAAACACTTACTCACTGAAAACACACCATTCTACCAAGTTTCTCATCCTTGACCTTTATTATATTAAAGCAAAACACAGAAAATAACAAATCTAAAGTTATTTTAAAAAAAAATACAGTAAAATACAGCTGCAACTACACTCCATGTCACAGAATATGCAATTTACACCTAACCCCTAAAATGAACCCCTACAACTAAACATCACCCCTAACCTCTACCCCTAAACGTCTCTATCAAACTATGTTACTATTATTTTAACACTAGCTCTGCTAATATTATTTAAACACCGTTTCTTTTGCACCCCCTAGCGGCCTCTAATGGCTACTACACCCGACTCTCTCCGCCCAGAACCTATATTTCATTAAGACAAACCATAATTTCTGTGTTTTCTATAATGCATTTGTATTAAATTGAGGCATTAAAGCTCAATGAGGAAACATTGGGCAGCATTTTCTATTTTTGAGTGTGTGAGTTAAATTCATTAATTTGAATTTGCAGAGCCTGCGCGTCAAAAACGAAACGTGTGTTACAATAAAAACAGCAATAATTGGGATTAAATACAACAGATCTTGAATGGAAGGCGGCTCGGGGGCTTCCTTCATACAATACACTCTGTTACTCAAACACACGTGTTTGCATTCAGTGAGCTGCTGTGTGTTTATGAAATAACTCCAGCTTAAACAGCACTCTTAGAAGAATGAAGGTGTGTGGAAATAGTGATCCTTTCCAACGGTATTATCTTACATCTTTACCGTTAACTAATGCGCTCTCTAATCAATATTGTGCAAATATAGCAAACCGCATATCATTTCAATTGAACTAGGCTAGCGTTTAAAGATTCATTTACTTTACCACGTGTGTCCCTGTACTACTAGCCTATACGATTCAAATAATAAGAACACATTATTTACACGCTGAGATATTATCCGTACTGGTTTCTCTAGTTCCCCGTTGCATTAATAACACGTTTATATCGAGTATAATAGAAATCCACAAAGTCGCATTTCTTACCTAACCAGGTAAACACGGCGCTGTTGTTGTTTCTGCTTCCTCCTCTCTCGAATGCTAGGTGCGTAATTGCAGAAGACACGCCTATTTCATTACGTCACAGCGCCCCCTACTGTGAGATCAATCCGGTGTCAGACTGGAAGATAGTTCAAACAGATGCTTATTTCTAGGGCTGGGCAACGATATGAAAATTGCATATCGTTATCATGCACGTATTTCAGTATCGATAATATTGAAGTCTTGCAAAACACAGAAAAATATAATAACGCAATTACAATATCACACATATAGGATACAGACGCTAACAGATATTTACACATGAAAAGCAGTAACTTAGTTTAACTTAGCGGTGCTTTGCTTCACAATATCCATGGAGAGAAACAAGGTCTTGTTATATTGCTTTACTATTCCATCATCAGCCACCTCAACACCGAAATATTAAATTCAATACGTCACTGCGCACAGACTTGCTAACCAACCCGGAAGTAATTTAATCTTGCTGCTCTGCTCCCGACACCTCTAAAACTATTAAGAATGGTGTCATGATGGATTAGGCGTTGTTTTGAGATGTGTTTTGATGTTTTAAATGTACATGTCATTTATAATACCGAAAGTTCACATTTAAAAAATAAATTAATAATAGCGGAATATATAACTGGTGACCTTCAACCATGATTGACAATGGCTTGGTTTCCATGCAGTTTAAAGACTCCAGATTCTCTCTCCATTGTCATGAGAATATGACGTAGAGCGCACATGCTGGATTCTGCATTAGTCTGAGATTTGTTTTGATGTTTTAAAAGTACATGGCATTTATAATATCGAAAGATCATATTTTAAAAATACATTAACAGCGGAAGTAATCACGGACAAAATGCAATGACCCGCTGACACTCTTGCGCATATCTTAAAATAATGCTGTAGCGCTTAATGCAGCATTCACATTGCGTTTGGTACCTAAACGCCAAACAAAGGAATAAGATGGTTAAGTAATATTTTAGTGTGTGTGCGCGCGCGCGTTTGCGGCGGAATTAAGCGGGAAAGCACAGATTTTCTGTGCTGTCTGAGAACTTTTCGTTTCTTTTTACACTTAGGGCAGGGCAAAAGACATGCAATGCTTTTTTGTTGTTTTGATAATTAAGTTAGTACACTTATCATATATAATCATCAACACATGCAATGTAGCTTTACATGTACTCAATCAAGGTTGAACGAGGCGCGCTGTGGATCTCATTCATGCTGAAACGTAGCTGCAGTTCACTTCAGTATCCAGTGCATTGTTAGCACCGAACAAGCTGTTTAAAGATGCCCACAACGATAAACATCACCCCTAAAGATCGGGGGAGGGAGTTTGGCAATAGCCTTCCAGATGACAAAGACTAACTCGGTGATGAACTAATATGAATACTGTTTTATTATTATTATTATTATTATTGTAACTACACAGACGTATTTGTAATGTTTAAAGTAAAATGGTGCGTTTGTTTATATTATTGATTGATGGCTTTGGTGAGCGTGTTACTTCCTTATAATTTGAAAGTTTACCAATAAATATGTTAACTGTTATTATTCAATCGCGCGGTTTGTGTGTCTTATAACGTGGGGGGACACGACTCCATTTTAGATTCTTATTTTAATTGCGGAATAAAGAGGATTTGTATTTATTTTTATTGGAGAATTTTGTTTTTTTATTGCGAAAAACTAGGATGCCTGGTCTTAGCCTTATCACTAAAAAGCAGCATAGCACCATCTAGTGGATATTTTACATATGACCGTGTCAGAGGAGGAGTTGGATAAACGGCTGCCTTAATGTATGGAGGATAATTTGTGCCAAAATTAAAAATAAATAAATAAATAAAATTCGAAATAAATAAATAAATACATACAAATATAAACAAATAAATATAAAACGACATAAATACATAAATAAGTAGAAACTGAAATATATTTAATAATTTATCTATCTATTTATTGATTTCGTTATTTATTTACGTATTTATTTCGTTTTTTTATTTATTTATTTCGTTTTTTATTTCTTTATTTATTTCGTCTTTTCATTTTGGCACAATCTTTTCGAGCTACCGTCAATCATGCTCGATGGGCGGGACAATAAGTGAATCTGTGATCTCCTAACTCTGCCTGGGTAGTGCGGAGAGGTGTGCAGTCAGGGCTGCAGCGTCGTTGTTGTACAGTTTCAATGCTGTGAATATTCCATACGTTACAAATGTGTGCAACATGACTTATAGGAGTCTTATCCTAGAAAAGATTAGGGAGCTTTTAATTCAAGTTGAATGTGGGTCGGTAAATGACGACTTTATTTTGTATCGAGTAGATTGGTTGTTGGAAAGAATAGGGCAGATATTGGCATGTACTGATGAACATATTGATGAAGGTGCCAGAACTAACTTGCACATAATTCGCCATCAAATTCTACGCAGTACCAGTGACTACAGTACAGCAGAAGAGTTCGCAGTGGTAGGCCAAACTGGGACGGGAAAATCTGGACGTCCCAAGATATTTTTACGAAGGGAGTCCTCTCCGCACTAGTGATGTGCAGTTCGCGAACCAATCGTTCTTTTTGAATGACTCACTAAGATGAACGATGGGAATCGGATCAGATGCCCCATTGAATCGGTTCTTTTGATTCACCCTATGAACAAGCTGCGTGGCGCAGGAGTCGAGTTACCAGCCTATCAAAACTCATGAAGTGATTCCTTACCTCTCGAGTCTGGCTGATTTATTCGTTGTAACAAGGAAAGCGGGTTGTCTCTCAGCTCGTTGAGTGTTATGAAACTGAAGACCGTATGCGCCATGTTGGATCCAAATCCCCGCTTACTTAGTGCATGATAAGAACTCTGTGTGAGCCAAAATGGCGTCAGTTACATCCTCCAGACCATAGCTATGTAACTATGATCCAGACGGTGTGTGCTTTCTAGAGAGCTGCTTCACGCTGTCAGAAACTCAGATTACAAGTTTGTGCACCAGAATTTCTTACAGTTCTTCTTAGTTTACTATGTACGTAACCTTGTGTAAGTCTGCCAAACAAATAAATAATGAAATTAATCACTACTAGTTGTAGTCTATGTGTGTTTGTTATTTTTTATACACATACAAAATTAATCATATCTATAGTTAACTGTTTTGCACAAATTATGATTAATACTTCTAAGTCATCTTGAGTAAAGTCAGCCAAATTACTAAATAATAATAATAATAATAATAATAATAATAATAATAATAATAAGAGATATACACCTAATTTCCAAAATAAATAAATACAAATATCTACTGGTATTGTAACGTTATTGTAGCCAAGGCTTAATTATATAACTTGTGATTACATATTGTGATTACAAAGATTACATGACGATTTACAACTACGGTTAAATATTTTATAATGTAATAATGACGGTGATTCTCTTTAGTCCACAAGGTGACACGTAGTATCAGCTACGATACAACCACCTTTTAGGAGGATATTGCGCATTCTGACGGATGACGTACTTAAACGTCTATTATATTTTACATTATTAAATATACATGTTCTAAATGTTATTTTACTGTGGTAAATACTAAATATATACACGTTTAAACTTTGTTTATATAAAATGTACATGTTGCGGTTATGGGTGTGCTTTACCGTGTGATTGACCACATGACTAATCCCTAAAGGTTTACTGGGTAGAAGAGGAATTGGGCAAACAGCGTTTTGCTCTGTGCTGAATAAATACCACGGATTACTTCCACAAATACCACTCGCTCGAGCCTCTCTTTTTTGTTGTTGTAAAAAAAAATGAGTGACTCCAAATGCATAGAAAAAAACACGTAAGAAATGCAATTGACTTTTTTTTTTTAAAAGATGAAATTAAATTCGATTGATACTGATGGCTAAACAATGCTAATGGTTCAAACTGTTAGGATTCTAAATATATATTATTTATTATTTTTGTCAAACTATATTTAATGTTTATGAACCCAGTCAACCAAATATAGATTCTCCCTCGCTTTGGTGATGTGCAGTACGTGAACGACTCGTTCTTTCCGGTTCAAATAAACCTGCGTAAACAATCTTAATGCGGTCTACATTGATTGGTTTTGTGTCATTGAATCAGTGAATCAAATGAACGAAATGAATCGATTCACCAAACTGAACTGAATCAAATGAATCGAGTAATAAATAAAGAAATAAAACGAAATAAATAAATACAGAAATAAAAAACGAAATCAATAAATAGATAGATAAATTATTAATTATATTTTAGTTTTTACTTATTTATGTATTTATTTCGTTTTATATGTATTTATTTATATTTGGATGTATTTATTTCGTTTTTCTTTCTTTCTTTATTTAATTATTTTTTTTCGAATTTTATTTATTTATTTATTTATTTTAATTTTGGCACAAGTTATCCTCCATACAGGGAGGTGAAGCAGTCTGGTTTCAAACACCCCACAGTCCCGAAGGAACATTTTCACATACGACAAGCCACAAACACGCAGCTTCAAAAACATCACAGATAAGGTTTTTTTTTTCTTTTTTCGTTGTTTGCTATCTCTTTAAAAATGTGTTGAAATATATTTTGGAAATAGTAACAGAGTGGATTCGAAAGAGGAACAATTTAATACAAAATAAACACATTTATTATTTTTAAAAAGAAGTTCTTCTCACTATGAGTTTTAATGTCAGAATCGGTGCAATATTACTGTCGCTAGTCCCAGGTGAAAGATCACGGTGTAATACATATATATATAAACACAGTAGTGGCTGTACAATCCTACTAATATTATTAATCACATTAGTACAAGCTTGCGTAACTCGAGCTGCGGTTGGTCAGGGAGCCATTAATATGAACACACACTAATAGCACTGTCCTGCAGTCGAATGAAAACCGCGTCACAATCACAATAATGTACAGGATTATGCAGAACATGAATATCTGTGCAAACCTATTCACAATTTAGGAACTCTGTACTGACGTTTTTTTCTTGTTGGACTAAGTTTGGCATTGATTAAATGGGAATCAGAGTTAAAGTGTACTTTACATATAGGCCGATATAGACCTGGCATTTAAATATTTACGTGTTTTCAAATAAAGCACATGTCTTTTGCATGTGAAACAGTATGTTTAACTTGTATACAGTATTGTTTAGTGGCTTTTTTTTCCAGTGTGGTTAAAGTTGCTTTAGTCACAGTGGGTAACTAAATGAAAGTCTCAGAGGGAACGTAGCCTCCCCGGGAACTGCTGGTCAGTTTTGATTCCAGCATGTACAGCACCTAGCGGATCCTGCTGGATAATTGGAGACACAGTGAAATGTATATAGTTCAGTTTTCTGTTTTTGGAGTGCTGGTTATGCTGTGCTAAGACCAGTACAGTATTGCTGGTGTGACTTTTTGGCCACAAAGCGGAATGTATAAAGTTCCTGTTTGTGTTTGTGTAATTCTGGGTATGCAGAGGTGCAAGACCAGTGCAGTCGGTAACTGTAAGCATTTTATTTATCTTTCATTGTTAATTAGTATTGCTGTTATAATATTCATGTATTAGGGTGTGTATGTGGTTGTATGTCGTCCGTCCCGCCCCCATTCTACTACTACTTGGTGATTGGGCTAATTTTGTGAGTTGTGGGCGGGGTTTTAGCTGTGATTGGCTATAAACTGGCTACCATATGTGTAACACTGATGTGCTTCAGCATACTTGTGAACACTGAGTCTCCAATATAAGGGAGCTTTTGTAAATTGAAGTTTTCTAAGACACAAGCAAACAACTGTTCCACTATAATTGGGTAAAATGTTAGACTGTGATACGCTGCTTCTTTTTTTATTGCTTTTAAACATGAAACATATGTGGCATTGTAGACCTGGACAATCTACCCCCCAATAATATACTTAAATGCTACAGAATTCTGGATGTTGGTTGCTTACTCTCTATTTTAAAAATAATGTCCATTGAAGTACATTGGGCGATCAATACTAACTCCGGCCAATAGGTGGTGTCGAGTGTGCAAGCAGCAGAGTAATAAAAGGTGAAGCTGCAATGCACACGCAGTGCCTCGTTGTTTATGCTGTAAACAAGGCCAATGGTTCATGTATGATCGGCCAGTGTAAAAATAAGATCTTTTTTGCTTTTTCAGTGTGCTTGGAAATAAAGACCATTAACCGGAGAACACAGTTTTCGTCCATTGTTATTCAAAGTTGCAACACATATCAAAACAGAAAAACAACCACGTCTTGATGCTTCACTAGCGCCGTTCAAAAACTAAACAATCTCATGTATTCTGTGTTTGATCATTCTGATTATGTGTGTGTCACGTGTACATGGTTATTAATAGCTGGTCTCTTTTTTAAATCATTTTTTTTGCACATTTAACATGTTTTGAGATGACAGTATAAAGAAAATAACGAGTTCTTATCATCTGCAATAAATACACCCGAGATGTTTCATTATTTAACTATTATTGTGTTAAATACATAAGAACATAAGAAAGTTTCCAAACGAGAGGAGGCCCCATTCAGCCCATCTTGCTCGTTTGGTTGTTAGTATTACTTGTATTGTAACACTTGAAATGTATTTGCTTACGATTGTAAGTCGCCCTGGATAAGGGCGTCTGCTAAGAAATAAATAATAATAATAATAATAGTAGCTTATTGATCCCAGAATCTCATCAAGCAGCTTCTTGAATGATCCCAGGGTGTCAGCTTCAACAACATAACTGGGGAGTTGGTTCCAGACCCTCACAATTCTCTGTGTAAAAAAGTGCCTCCTATTTTCTGTTCTGAATGCCCCTTTATCTAATCTCCATTTGCGACCCCTGGTCCTTGTTTCTTTACTGCACAATACTGTTATTTTGGTACTGCGTCAGTGACTTGGAGAAAAAGAACGTCTTATTTAGTTTTTCAGGGCAAATCGGGTAACCCTGACGACATGAACAGTGCGAGAAACTCAAGCTCGAATATAAATTTGTTCAGACACCAAAATCCAAGCAGAACAACTGGACAAAACATACAAAAAGATCATAGTTTTTGTTCCTATTAAGTGCTGTTGTAACTGTTAGTATTAACCTGAATATTTAAAGTTCAAAATGTATCATTTAAAATGAAACATAATCTTAATTGATACAAAATTGTTTAAATTACAATGATCCCATGGCACTCAATTAGCAACACAGACGTCTCCAAAAACGAACCCAGCATTTGAGTAACGGTGATAACAAGAATAAGTAAGAAAAAGTCACAGTTAATCACTCAATTTTTAGTAAATCATAATCTGAAAAATTAATATTTTAGGGAAATCAAAAGAAAAAAAACACACACACAATAAAGCAAACTTAAGTTTGCTTTTTAAAAAACTGTTACAACACTGACTATTGGATGACATTTTTAAAATATATATATAACAATTCTTGAAGAAATTAAATACAAATAATTCCCCTCGTTTTGCTCTGCAGGTGGTGCCGTTTTACCCCCTAACTTTCATCCAAAGTTGTGTCAGATTGAACATTCCCTTCACCCGAGGAGTGGAGAGGACAGACAGGGAGTTCAATACAAAGGGTTTCTTACAACACAAAACAGTCTAGTTCAGCTGGCAGATTGTTACAGAGGAATCAATATTAACAACAACCCGAGGACTAAGCCTAAACCCAGGATAGAGCGGCTCAGTGAATGTGGTTTGGAATCTGTGCAGGAGGGTCATTGTGTCAGAGACGCCATAAAAGGACAGCGTGCCGGCATTAAAGTCCAGATACACTCCTATTCTGGGGGAGCGGGGGGCAGTTATTGCAGTTTCATTGTTATTGTGCCAGGCAGTGTAACTGGAACCAGAGCAGCGCAAACTCCAGGACTTGTCATTGAATCCAAGGAGACAGGAATCATCCCCTGCTTTCCTGCTGATTCCTTTATATGTGACTCCTATAGAAGCCCCTCCCCCACTCCACTCAATCTCCCAGTAACAGCGAGTCCCAGACAAACCCTCTCTGCAAAGCACTTGGGCACAGTTCTCAAATCTCTCTGAGTGATCAGGATATCTCTGGGTCTCTCTCCTCCATGTCACCTTTCTGTTCCCTTCAGACAGACAGAGCTCTCTATACGCTGTGTTGGGGTCCAGTATGAGCTGACAGGAATCTGATTGAAGAGAAGAGGACAGGTAGAGGAGAGACTGTTAGAAAAGTCAAATCACTGAGAAAATCAAGTCATTGTCTGCTGCATCCTCAAATCACTCCCTTCTCCCTGCTTCACCAGTCCCTGCACCCTCCTCTATGCTCCCTCCTCCCTGATCTCTCCTACCTGATCTATTCTCCCTGCTTCCTCCTCCCTCTATAGTTCCTGCTCTATGGTCCCTCCTCTTTGCTCCCTCTTCTGTCCTTCCTGTTCCTTCCTCCCTCTATACTCCCTCCTTCCTCCTCCATCATGTATGCTCCTTCCTCCATACTCCCTCCTGTATGATCCCTACTTCTCCCTGCTCCCTCCTGTATGCTCCCTACTGCTTCCTCCTCCCTGCTCCTTCCTCCATCTATGCTCAATCCTCCCTGCTCCCGCCTCCCTACTCCCTCCTGTATGATCCCTCCTCTGTCCTCGATGCTCCCTTCTCCCTGCTCCCTACTCCCTCCTATATGCTACCTCCTCCCTGTTCCCTTCGTTATGCTCCCTCCTCTCTCCTGCATGGACCCTGCTGCATCCTCTCTCCTGCCTTTTCCCTGCTCCATTCTCTATGCCCCTTCCTCCCTACTCCCTCCTTTATGCTCCCTCCTCTGCTCCATCCTCTCTCCTCCCTCCTCTATGCTCCCTCCTTCCTCCTTTATGCTCCACACTGATACCTCCTGTATGCTCCCTACTTCCTGGTCCCTCCTCCCTCCTGTATGCTCCCTACCACTTGCTCCCTCCTGTATGCTCCCTCATCCCTTTTCCCTTTAAGCTCCCTCCACCCTTCTTTTATGCTACCTACTCGTTGCTCCCTCCTGTATGCTCCCTTCTCCTTGCTCTCTACTTCCTCCTGTATGCTCCCTCCTCCCTCCTATATGCTCACTCCTCCCTACTCCCTCCTCCATGCTTCTTTTTCCTGTTCCCTACTCCCTCTATTCTCCCTCCTGTAGGCTCCCTCCTTCCTCCTCCCTGTTCTCTTCTTTATGCTCCCTCCTCTCTCCTGCATGCACCCTGCTGCATTCTCTCCTCCCTTTTCCCTGCTCCATTCTCTATGCTCCCTCCTCCCTGCTTTTTTATAGACAAGTATATTTAGACTGTAATAATTTAAATTGATAATCAATAGATTTGATCTATAATTCTTACTTGAGATTTAGTTATGACTTTGGATAAGTTCTCTCTTTTTATTTTTCTGTCTTCAATAAACTGCTGCTATTAATTAAACCCTCTTGCTGTTTGATTGTTTTGTTCATTATAATTCCTCGATCTTATCAAACTTCTTCAATTGGAACTAATCAAATGCAGCTCTGCATACAATTACAGTTCACTTAATGTTCCTACAGGGTATGTGTTGCCATTTTACCCACTCAGACCCCTTGCTTACTAAATATCTTCAATAGAATATCATCCACTCTTCAAATATCTGTCTAATATTTTAATGAGCAATCCATCCCACAAGTGCAGTGATACTGCAATATACATTTACTACCAGCACAGGATGACTGGGAGGATAGCTGTTCATTTTACCCCACAACTGGTTTCACATGCATTGTACATGTATTAAAAGATGGGATGATTATCTATTCAGGGATAGCAAGATATTTAGGAGAGAAAGGTCTGAGTGGAAAAACAGGCAACAAATGCCCCTCCCCCAGTCATTCTGCATGTATTCATCTGAACCAATACTTGTTGGAGAGGAGTGTAGATTAATGGCTTCACAATTACTAATAAATAATAATAATTGCTGCCCTCAAACTCCACCCCTCCCTGTTCTGTAGTGTTAGCTCTTCTCACAATGGAGTGACCCATCTTTCAATCAAATGTTTCAGTGAAAACAGACTTACATTTTAAAAACTCAGCTCTGTTCCTTGGCTCTGGAGCCTGCAGACTGTAAACTGCAACTTCATTCACTGGGCAGAAAAAAGAGAGGAACATAGAATGTATTTTTTAATGTTTGAATCCCTCTGTCTCTGTTTGAATGCTATTGTGTTGTTTTCTCATGTAATGTCTTTAGAAACTCTCTTCCTTCCTGCTATCATCACTTGGGATGTCACTGTAAATGAGGTGGGACGTTTCAACCTGGGAAATCATTTGAAATAAAACATCTGCAGTATTCATATAGCCAACAATCTGCAAGCCATGGTCTATTTGAGAAATCCCTACCAAAGGAATCTATTTCACACCAACCTGTTTTGGTTATTTTGACTAATTCCCCCTTGCAGAAGTCCTCAATATGGTCTTTAAGTTCAGATACAGCTTTCCTCACAGCCCGAAAAGAGATGCCTGTATTGACAGTAACGCTGGGTAAGTCTCCAGCTTCAGGAGGGGCACAGAGAGACTGGAAATTCTACAACAGGAAAGTGGAGAAAATGAGTTTTCACTGAAACAGAATGGGGTCCAAAACATTCCTGGGGAAAAGCAAGGATTCATTCAACTGGAGAGGTCTGTCTGAAACCGTCCCAGTTATGGACTTGAGATTTTCTAACAAGCAGTGATGTTACCTGTAGAAAATGGATGTGATCCTCTGTCTCTGAAAGCTGTTTCAGCTCAGTATTTCTCCTCCTTAGCTCAACAATCTCCTGCTCTAGCTTCTTCATGCGTCCTTCAGGCTGATTCACTGCAGCCTTCTCGTTAGCTCCAATCAGCTCAATAACCTCAGTGTGGATCTTCTCAATGGATCGGATCAGCTCAGTAAAGATCTTCTTGGTTATCTTTATTTCCCTCTGTGCAGATCTCTGAGTGAAAGAACACAGTAAAGAAGATATTTTTTACAAATGATATCAAAAACACATAGTGATATTCTGTAAACTTAGGCAGATTTGTGCAAGTCCATTCATCAGTTTAGAAATCTGTTCTAATGCATGTGTAAATGGAAAACAAAAGACAGTCTTCAATCTTTTGATTTTTGTATATAAGGTTTGTTCTGTTTATTTTTCTTAATAATAATACTACTACTACGACTACTACTACTATTACTACTGCTACTACTACTACTAATAATAATAATAATAATAATAATAATAATAATAATAATAATAATAATAATAATAATAATAACAACAACAATAATAATAATAATAATAATAATAATAACCCCCTCTTGTCAATACCCACTTTCAGTGACTCCACAGTCTGTTTCAGCTCCTCAATTTCTTTCAGTCTCTCCTGGATTCTCTGTTGTATTTCTGTCTGTGTCTCTCCCAGCTGCTTCTGTGTAAAAACACAGTGACGCTCACAAAAGGCAATCATTATAACAGGCAATCCCATTTTAAAGCTTGTGTTTGTGTTTCTGTGTTGAGTCTTGTTTACACAGCTGCTGCAGGCAGTAGGATTTCTGTTCTGTTTGACTTGCTTTGAGATCAAGCAGAATGCACAGAACTAGGCTTGGGATGATTTATGATAACTCGGTAACATTGTATCCAACAGAAGGCAGAATGATAAATTGCATTATAAAAATAATTACCACATTATCGGAATTGTATGATATTGTCTTCATTATGACGATTATTATTATTTCTGAATTCTACAGAAGGCGTGATTTATTTTGTGTGTTATCATTATTATTTATAGTAGCCTATAGGCTAAATTACAAAGCAATGCCCTGGGTATTCATTTGATTTTACTATGTGTATACTGTGCAGTCATTCTTAATGTAATGTGTATAAAGAACACATTACAGAAATGGTATTTTAGTGAAAAGGGAAAATAAATTGAGCAGTTTAAATGTGCATGCAGTTTTGTTTGTTTTTTAAACAGGACTCTTAATTATCCCAGGTAACCTGTCCTCGGTTTAGCGAGGGACTCCTGTATTTTATATAGGTGTCAAAGGTGCAGTTTCGAAAGAAACACACATTTTTAGCAAACTTGTATTAAAAAAAATCTCTTTTTGCAAGCATTGCTTTTAGCCTGTCTTGCATTTCCTGGGTCACCTGTAGAGTGACATTTCCCCACCCCTTCCAAGCCTTCTTTCCTGTCAGTAACCAATCAGCTGCTTCCCTTGAAATGAGCAAGGAAGTAAAGCAAAAGGGAAACAATTTGAGAGCTTTCTTTCCCTCGTATACTACCAGATATAACCAGGCTTCATCTGTGCCTCTGTGATTACCAGATATAACCAGGGCTTCATCTGTGCCTCTGTGATTACCAGATATAACCAGGGCTTCATCTGTGCCTCTGTGATTACCAGATATAACCAGGGCTTCATCTGTGCCTCTGTGATTACCAGATATAACCAGGGCTTCATCTGTGCCTCTGTGATTACCAGATATAACCAGGCTTCATCTGTGCCTCTGTGACTACAAGATATAACCAGGCTTCATCTGTGCCTCTGTGATTACCAGATATAACCAGGGCTTCATCTGTGCCTCTGTGATTACCAGATATAACCAGGGCTTCATCTGTGCCTCTGTGATTACCAGATATAACCAGGGCTTCATCTGTGCCTCTGTGATTACCAGATATAACCAGAGCTTCATCTGTGCCTCTGTGATTACCAGATATAACCAGGGCTTCATCTGTGCCTCTGTGATTACCAGATATAACCAGGGCTTCATCTGTGCCTCTGTGATTACCAGATATAACCAGGGCTTCATCTGTGCCTCTGTGATTACCAGATATAACCAGGGCTTCATCTGTGCCTCTGTGACTACCAGATATAACCAGGGCTTCATCTGTGCCTCTGTGATTACCAGATATAACCAGGGCTTCATCTGTGCCTCTGTGATTACCAGATATAACCAGAGCTTCATCTGTGCCTCTGTGATTACCAGATATAACCAGAGCTTCATCTGTGCCTCTGTGATTACCAGATATAACCAGGGCTTCATCTGTGCCTCTGTGATTATCAGATATAACCAGGGCTTCATCTGTGCCTCTGTGATTACCAGATATAACCAGGGCTTCATCTGTACCGCCACTGGTATGGTTCAAAGCTGAAGATTATGTTAAAACACGGCGAGGCAAAGGTGGGCGTGCAGCGACCAACACCAGCAATAAGACACGAACCCACCCCCCCAAACCACAAGCACAGGAGAACCTGAAGCATACATGGGAGCTGCTGTAAATCAAGGGCAGTACATCAGGTCTAGAAACAACAATGCTGTCCCTCTTTCTTAATGATAAGATCTGGTACCTTTTAGTTTACAAAGGATCCTCTGGATATAACATGTGTTTCTTTCAACACTGCACATTTGAGGCTATAGTATACAATGAATGAAAGAGCTTGCATGACAGGTAAGATCTATAATCTTATTGTGTTCACCACAAGCACTTTAACAATCTCATCAGAACATTTGAAACAGGACTGAAAACACGGTGCATCTAATGTATTTATTATATATTTCTATATTAATGGATCTCAGTTAATAAAGAATCAGTGGTTCAGTGATACAATTTATTAATGAACTCCCATTAATTGGATGATTGCAGCTCAGCCTCTACAGCCTGATCTAAAGAGAAACTGCACAACCTTTAAACAGACATGTTCAATTTCCTTGGGTTAGTTATAACACAATAGTTCAAACCCTTACCTGTTTCCCAGTCCTTTCTGTCTCAGCTGAGACTGTATCATGGCTCTTGTGTTCCTTGTCTGCACACAACCAGCAAATAAACATGTGATCGGTTCTACAAAAGACCTCACATAATCGTTGGTGTTCAGCACAAAGCTTCTGCTCCAGATCTCCAATTGCATTGATCAGCTTGTGCCTCTTTAATGGAGTAACCTCACTGTGTGGCTTGATGTGTGTTTCACAGTAAGAGGCCAGACACGTCAAACAGGATTTCACAGCTTTGAACTTTCCCCCAGTGCAGAAATCACACGGCACATCTCCAGGTCCGGCATAACTTTGAGCAGGAGGAGGATTGAGCCTTCTCTTCTTGAAATCTCCAGCATCTTCAGCCAGGATGGTGTTTCTGCGCAAAACAGGCCTTGGGGTAAAGGTCTCTCTGCACTGGGGGCAGCTGTAGACACCTGTATGATCAGTCTGATCCCAGCAGTTCTTAATACACGCCATACAGTAACTGTGTCCACATGGAATAGTGACTGGGTCCTTCAATATCTCCAGACACACTGAACAACTAGACTGATCCTCTGACCACAAGTTTGACGCCATCCTTGGTGCAGCGAGACAGAGAGACTAACGATTTCACAACAGAAACTTCACTGTGCTGATTTCCTGGAGTTGTGTAAAGCTCTGCTTCTGCTGTGGGATGGGTTTCACAAGAAACAAAACTTCTCTGTGTCTCTGAATTCCAGGAGTTATATAAAGCTCTTAGAGGCGGGGTTTTAGACTGAGGCCAGGTTTAGACAAGCAGGCTGAGCAGAAACTGCTGAATCAGTGTGAGAGGGGTGGAGAGGAGAGATTTGTGATTGGGCATGCCTCCCCTCCGCTCTCCATCCTCCTGTGCCGCTGCTTCTCTCCCTAGCCCCTCTGTGGTTGAACCAGCTACCGGAGAACTTCAGGACCACTCCGTCTCTCACTGCCTCCCACCGTCTCCTCAAGACCCCCCTCTTTCTAGACTGCACTTGTAGATCTCTTGATCTACTCCTCCTACTCTGCACTGGACTTGTCTGACCTCAGCACCACGTTACTGGATCCTCAGCTAATGCACTATCCTTTCACTACTAATATCTAATTGTAGATATAATTCATTGTAATCCTAACTTGTTCAATCCTAATTCATATTCTATTCTATTAGTATTATTGCACTTACTGTAAACTACACTGTATTTAAATACTAAGCTTGCACTGTAACCCTGTACTGCCCTGTAATACATGTAAGTCACCTTAGATAAAGGTGTCTGCCAAATAAATAAATAATAACACAAAATTAATATTTGTGGATTGTGTTTGCTTAGTGCAGTGTCCCAGCACTGTGTTCAATATTACACTACAGCACGAATATTTACTATATTTTTTTCAGAAACCAGACATTGTTGGCTTACCGGTTTGTTTACATAACCTAAGGTACTGCATCTGGGTACCATTCCTGTAGGTCACATAAATGATGGTAGCTCAGATAATAATTCCACACATTTTCCACGGCATATAGCATATGTGTAGTTTTAAAAGAAACCTGTTTTGTATTTTCATTTTAAATCATAAAATGAAGTAACCAAGCAGCTGCTTCCCCTAATATACTGACAGTAAGGCATGCACACACATCTGGGTTAAATTAAAGCTAGTGAAATGTGAGCATGTGTCTGTGCGTTTGCAGATTCTGCTGCTCTGCAGTGAGGAGGGGGCGGGGGGGGTAGTTTGAATGTCGTTTTCATCTTGGACCTGACTGTGTTCAGACAAAGTTAACATTTGCATTTTAAATTGCAAATGGTGTCTATTTTCAATTGTATTTTGTAATGAGGTGAAAGCCCTGCAGATGTAAATAGTGTGGGGGTTAGATCTGTCCCTGCCAACAATCACAGGTGTGGCCATTCTCCAATTAGATAAGTATTTATATAGTTGTTGCAGATCAAATTTAAAATGAATCAGTTGTGTTGATTAAAGTGCAAATTCTAAATCATATTTCTTATATGAAAAACAAATACAACTTTTTGTATGAATTTATTTTATTTTATTTATTTTCATTGTTAAAATAAAATACTCTGACAATCTGACAATCTTTAGCTTGTATTTGAAGACGGTGCTATTATCTTTTCAGACGCACCAATATATTTAGAAAGCGAGGGATCTGAGTGGGTAAAATGGACAGAAATGCCTCCACTTCAGTTCTCAATTGTTTTTGGAGGGGAGGGGAGTTTTCTTCTTCAACAAGGAGAACAAGTGGAATAACAAGAACAAGCTTGTTTCCATGTTTAGACTGTCCATTTCTCCTGATTCATCACAGTATTAACAATGTGTTTGACTGCTGTGTTAGAGTGTCTAGTTCTGTACAGGAATATAAGAAGGATGGAACTCCAGTCATTGGAATAGTTGTGTCAATACCCTCGATTCACCATGAAGTGTGATCCTGGGCTGGAATCACAATATGTGCTTCTGCTGTTTCTGTTGAGATGATACAGAGACAGGGATGGGTTTCACAAGAAATGAAACTTCCCTGTGTTTCTGAATTCCAGGAGTTATATAAAGCTCTAAGAGGCGGGGTTTGGGATGAGGTTTTGATAAACAGGTTGAGCAGAAACTGAGATGTTTGTTACCGTTTATCATTCTCTGAGATCTCTTGTGCTCTGCGCACATATGAAAAAATCACTTGTTGAGAAAGAGTTCTCTTTATACAAGCCCCTTCTTATTAAAATATTGTCTCTGTGTTTCAGCCACTAGAGCAGAATCTCATCCAGGGAATTCTGTGGCTCTTCTCTCCAGTTTATAAGAGTCCAATCGAGGAGCAGTGCAGTGATGTTAATACAATACTAAGAGAAATGGGGTAGATATGACATTTAAAGTGCTGGCCTCGTGATTTTAAAACATGTTCTTCTGCCTGTATCCCAATTTAACACAGCATGCTATACATGTAGATTCAATAGCAGCATTTCAAAGCAATGCAATCTTTCTCCCAGCTTTTCTAGTCTTTTTAAAAGGACTATACAGTATCTTCCCCAGCAATGCATATTATAGTCGACTCAAGTAGCAGGCAATAGCAGCGAGTGTTGAATTCCCTCACATTTGTAGTCAGAAACAGAAACTCCAGACAAAGAAAGAGCCAGTAAGAAAAGCAGCCCTGCATTTAGTTTCTTTTCACCCCTTCCGACCCCCAGGAATTACACAATAAAATACACAACACACACCAAACTAGGTAATAGGTCACACGTATTAGAGATGTCTCATATGTCAATGGAAGAAATATGATTTTGATAATAAAAAAGCTCTCCACACCTCTCCCCCTCTCCTTATGTCTCTATCCCAGCCCTTACCTCTCCTCCTCCCTCTACACTCTCTTCCTGCTTCTTCTCTCTCTGTGTCTCTCTCTCCCCTCAGGATCACGCGCTCCACATACCTGTGTCTTACTCTATGCATGTGGAGGAGCACTTCCCAGAGACAGCACTACAATGAGAGGGCAGAAATTGGGCTTTCTAACAGATACATGTCTGTATTGTAGAGTTATGGGGGGTGGTTCAGTCCCACGGTGGTCCTGCATCCTATTGACAGTGGTATGGCAGGTGTTTAATATTTTGTACCAATCATACACATCAAATCAAATTTTATTTATATAGCGCCTTTCATACGAGAGTATCTCAAAGCACCGTACAATACAAAGCAAAGAAAATCACAATGAAATTCATGGGAATCCCAAGGCGTGACAACTGACAACAATGAGACCATTCAATTACAAACAGACTAATAAAGAATATGCTGAAAACAGAAATTAAAAAACAGTTACAAACTGGTTTTAATTATATATATAATTTAATATTTTATATAGATTTGCATCAATAAAACAGTAAGAGTTTAAAACAAAAAAATTTATAAAATTAGATTGCAAAATAAGCACACCAAGATAAACAAGATTTTTTTTTTATGAAAATCCATTCTCAATCTTTTCTTAAAAACAGTACGAGTCCCAGCTTCCCTGACAGCACAGGGGTTGAATACTTAAGCAAGCAAAATATTTCAGTTTTTTATTTTTCTTAAATATTTCCCAACATAAAACCAATGTCACCTTACAATAATTGATTTTGAGTTTCAGTGTTTTAAAATAAAATATCAAACAAAACGAAATTTCAATGTACCATTTGTAATTCAGTAATATGAGAGAATTGGTCAGGGGTCTGAATACTTTTGCAAGGCACTGTATGTATATATATATATATATATATATATTGTAAACGAGCCTTGCGGCTCAGGTTCGTTTTGCCCCTTTAAAATACTGACCAGACAGAGAGATGGAGGGTTTGAACGCGCTTTTGCGCTAATTTTTAATGCAGAACAAAATCAAAACAAAACACAAAATAAACACCTAGCTCTGTACGAGCCCTAACTAACACACAAGAACACCCTGACTACAAGTGGGACAGCTAGGCTGTTTCCCCACTAAAACAGTAAACAAAAACACACACAGGTTTACTACAGCACCTTTTCTTTGGTTTTCTCACGACTGCCAGGACGCATAGTACCACTTCCTGCCTCCTTCTTCTTATCAGCCCTGAGCAAACTGACTCTCTTTCTTTTATACCCTGCACCTGGCTCCAATTTAATAATAAGCACCAGGTGCAGGGGATAACTAAGCAATAAAACAATTTACCACTTCAATTAAACAACGGTGCATTTCCCCAAACTAACAAAAACCCACACCTTTTACTGCGGGGATGATTCCAATCCCATCCCCACTGTGCTACAATATATATATATATATATATATATTACAATTAAAACCAGTTTGTATCTCTTTTTTAATTGCTGTTTTCAACATATTCTTTATTAGACTGTTTTTAATTGAATGGTCTCATTGTTGGCAGTTTTATGTCTGTGTCACGCCTTGGGATTCCCATGTATTTCATTGTGATTTTCTTTGCTTTGTATTGTACGGTGCTTTGATGAAAGGTGCTATATAAATAAAATTTGATTTTTTTTTATATATATATATGAGTTCTACAAAATATTAGAAACACCTGCCATACCACTGTCAATAGGGTGTAGGACCACCGTGGGGCTGAACCACCCCCCATAACTCTACAGCACAGACATGTATCTGTTAGAAAGCACACTTTCTGCCCTCTCATTGTAGTGCTGTCTCTGGGAAGTGCTCCTCCACATGCATAGAATAAGACACAGGTATGTGGAGCGCGTGATCCTGAGGGGAGAGAGAGACAGAGAGAGAAGAAGCAGGAAGAGAGTGTAGAGGGAGGAGGAGAGGTAAGTGATGGGATAGAGACATAAGGAGAGGGGGAGAGGTGTGGAGAGCTTTTTTATTATCAAAATCATATTTCTTCCATTGACATATGAGACATCTCTAATAAGTGTGACCTATTACCTAGTTTGGTGTGTGTTGTGTATTTTATTGTGTAATTCACTGGGGGTCGGAAGGGGTGAAAAGAAACTAAATGCAGGGCTGCTTTTCTTACTGGCTCTTTCTTTGTCTGGAGTTTCTGTTTCTGACTACAAATGTGAGGGAAATCAACATTCGCTGCTATTGCCTGCTACTTGAGTCGACTACAATATGCATTGCTGGGGAAGCTACTGTACAGTCCTTTTAAAAGGACTAGAAAGGCTGGGAGAAAGATTGTATTACTTTGAAATGCTGCTATTGAATCTACATGTATAGCATGCTGTGTTAAATTGGGATACAGGCAGAAGAACATGTTTTAAAATGACGAGGCCAGCACTTTAAATGTGATATCTACCCCATTTCTCTTAGTATTGTATTAACATCACTGCACTGCTACTCGATTGGACTCTTATAAACTGGAGAGAAGAGCCACAGAATTCCCTGGATGAGATTCTGCTCTAGTGGCTGAAACACAGAGACAATATTTTAATAAGAAGGGACTTGTATAAAGAGATCACTTTCTCAACAAGTGATGTTTTCATATGTGCGCAGAGCACAAGAGATCTCAGTGAATGATAAACGGTAACAAACATCTCAGTTTCTGCTCAACCTGTTTATCGAAACCTGGCCTCAGTCCAAAACCCGCCTCTTAGATCTTTATATAACTCCTGGAATTCAGAAACACAGGTAAGCTTCATTTCTTGTGAAACCCATCCCTGTCTCTGTATCATCTCAACAGAAACAGCAGAAGCACATATTGTGATTCCAGCCCAGGATCACACTTCATGGTGAATCGAGGGTATTGACACAACTATTCCAATGGCTGGAGTTCCATCCTTCTTATATTCCTGTACAGAACTAGACACTCTAACACAGCAGTCAAACACATTGTTAATACTGTGATAAATCAGGAGAAATGGACAGTCTAAACATGGAAACAAGCTTGTTCTTGTTATTCCACTTGTTCTCCTTGTTGAAGAAAAACTCCCTCCTCCAAAAAAACAATTGAGAACTGAAGTGGAGGCATTTCTGTCCATTTTACCCACTCAGATCCCTCGCTTTCTAAATATATTGGTGCATCTGAAAAGATAATAGCACCGTCTTCAAATACAAGCTAAAGATTGTCAGATTGTCAAAGAATTTTACTTTCACAATGACAATAAATAAATAAACTAATTTAAAATGAAAATAAGGTTGTATTTAAGGTTTTAATAAAATAAATATGATTTTCAATTTGCACTTTAATCAAAACAATGTCATGGTTTTAAATTTGATCAGCAATAACTGCATGTAAATATTTTTTTATCAAAGAAATACAATTGAAAATAGGTTGATTAAAGTATTGTTTATATCATCTATATATTCTTAATATTACATTTCTGATCTTTAATATCCTAGTATGTGTGTGCTGAATGATTCAATGTGATTTTTGCTTAGATCTTTATTTGAAATGCTTACTAACTATTCCAGCAAGAATTGCCTCTGAAAACTCTTGTCCAGGCTGATTGTGTGGAAACAAGGTGGGGAAGCATATTGGTGGTGCGCTGGGCACTGAAGTCCACAGGGTAAGCATTGTGCACTGCAGCCGTGCAACAGTCATACGCTTCCCCACAATCAGCCTCCAGGAGTCTTTTCAGAAGCAATGTTTTGCTGGAATAGTTAGTAAGCATGGTGAATAAAATCTAATCAGAAACAGCCATAGAAAATCCTCATCAGGTATGAAATGTAAAGAACATGATGACGTTTAAACCTTTAACCTCAGTGTGGTCCCCATGAGTGTTCATTAATATCTATCCATCAGGAGAGTTTACAATATGACCAATTGAATCTGTTCATGAAAACACAGCAGCATGGCTGATTGAAATGAAATCTCTTTGAAATGTTTGATGAAGGGGGTCAGGAGGTGGGGTTCTATTACCTGTAACACAGGAAGGAAGGAAGTGAACGGGGAGAGGAAACCAGTGTGGGGGCTGCAGGATCAATGGGCTTCACCTGAGTCAAAGAGAGTGGAAATAAAGAAGTGTGGAAAACAAAACGAGCAACAGCAAAACAAGAAGGGACTTGAGAGACTGATGTTCTGCTGATGCGAGGGAAGACATTGTCTGAAATGAATAAAACAAATAGTGCACAGATTTGAAAAGTAGGTCCCTTGATTGTAAGCTTTGTTTGAGTGTCTGTTCTGTATAAAATGGTTTTAACTCATGAAATCAGCACTGTAATAAATGAGTATGTCAGTAACATACACACCCTGTCTGATAACACTAGAACATGTCTAGTTCTCATAATATACAGCCTCCTCTGGACTGGATGGACCACCCTTCACGTTCTCTTAGGGGGGGAGAGCAGTTCAGACTCTGTGCCTCAAGCTTTCCCTGAACTGGAGGGAAGAAAGCAGTTGGTGCTCAGAGACAAGTTTGTGGTTGAGGACTAATGGACTTTGAGATGTGGATTAATGCCCACGAAGATCGAACTCCACCAAACTCACTTCCCTTGTGAACTTCTGAGGATTCAGACCCACACAGAAGTGAAGGTCTAGTGCAGTCAAATACATACTGTAGCTATAGAAGGGTTACTGTGACAATGCCATTCTCAAACTCCAGTCCCAATCACAACTCTCTCGTCTCCACCCCTCTCACACTGATTCAGCAGTCTTGGCTCAGCCTGCTTGTCTAAACCTGGCCTCAGTCCAAAACCCCGCCTCTTAGAGCTGTACACAATTCCAGGAAATCAACACAGCGAAGTTTCTGTTGTGAAATCAGTCTCTCTGTCTCACTGCAGCAAGATGGCTTCAAACTTGTGGTCAGAGGATCAGTTTAGCTGTCCAGTGTGTCTGGAGCTATTGAAGGATCCAGTCGCTATTCCATGTGGACACAGTTACTGTATGGGGTGTATTAAGAACTGCTGGGATCAGACTGATCATACAGGTGTCTACAGCTGCCCCCAGTGCAGAAAGACCTTTACCCCAAGGCCTGATCTGTGCAGAAACACCATGCTGGCTGAAGTTGTGGAGAAATTAAAGAAGACAGGACTCAGTCCTCCTCCTGCTCAAAGTTATGCTGGACCTGGAGATGTGCCGTGTGATGCCTGCACTGGGAGAAAGTTCAAAGCTGTGAAATCCTGTTTGACGTGCCTGGCCTCTTACTGTGAAACACACGTCAAGCCACACTATGAGGGGGCTGCTTTCAAGAGGCACAAGCTGATCAATGCAATTGGAGATCTGGAGCAGAAGCTTTGTGTTGAACATCAAAGATTATGTGAGGTCTTCTGCAGAACCGATCAGACGTGTATTTGCTGGTTGTGTGCAGACGAGGAACACAAGAGCCATGACACAGTCTCAGCTGAGACAGAAAGGACTGGGAAACAGGTAAGGGTTTGAACCATTTCCTTGTAGCTATCCTAGAAGATAAGAATTCCCAGGGATATTTAACATGTCTGTTTACTAGGTTATACAGTTTCACATTAGATCAGATTTTATTTGTATATTAAGAGCTATTTAAAGAGCCCTAGTTTTTTAATTGATCTTTCTAAACTATGATGTACTACAATGTATTTCAAGGTGTAACAGGGGTGTTGTTATGGGTGTGGCTATGGGTGTGGCTATCGCTGATTGACAGGAGAGACACAGGAGGTTTTTATGATATAAAAAACACAAAACATTTAAAAACTAAACACTGCTTGAAAACAACTAAAAAATAAAAGTTGACCAAACAACAAAGGAGGTCCCGCTCCAGGAACAGTCTCCCTGACACCTCCTCTCTAGACTTGGGGGGGATTAAAATCCCCTAAACTTGTTCCCTATTCCTTCCAGTGCTAGCGATCCTGGTTAACTCACACAGTGATCCGAGATACATTTTTCCTCTTGTGTTTTTCTCACCCTGGTTAACTCACACGCAGTCGTGAGGATCCTACAGCAACACTCTCCTTCCCAGACAGTCTGTATCCCTGCTTGTAGAACCAAGCAACTGGCTTTTCAGACCCTTTTTAAAGGCATGTGGCCGTGGCTAAGAGATAATCAATTAATCAAGTAACACCTGGCCACATTCCACACCTGGATTTGAATATGCCTTGCCATATCTAGCACAAACTTGATCATCAAAAACATGATTTACAATCAAACAAAAACACACTATTTACACGTGCAGGACCTCCGCCCTGCCTCACAGGGTAAGAAGGATTTGTTCAGCTGTTTTGTGGTGCTTTGGAATTTGTAGTGTAAAATTAGCATGATTTATATTCCTAGTGTTTTTAATATGTATCTTGCAACTTAATAAAATCATAGATCAGTTTCACTGTTTAAGATATTATAGTTTAATTAGTTAAACTTTTTAAAAATGACATTCCCAGAAAAGTCAATCACCTAATTTAAAAAAAGCAGAAAAGATCAAGATTAATATGATACAAAATATACAAGATTAATATGATATGGAGTAGTTTTTAGGGCTCTGGACTCTTGACCGGAGGGTCGTGGGTTCAATCCCAGGTGGGGGACACTGCTGCTGTACCCTTGAGCAAGGTACTTTACCTAGATTGCTCCAGTAAAAACCCAACTGTATAAATGGGGAATTGTATGTAAAAAATAAAGTGATATCTTGTAACAATTGTAAGTCACCCTGGATAAGGGCATCTCCTATGATATAAATTAATAATATTAATAATATACAAGATTAATATGATTTACAAAATACAATATTTACATTATATACAATATAAATCGGGCAGAAAAAATAGCTTAATTTGGTGCGTTAAAACACATTTTTACATGATTAAAACAGATATGTTTAAGTTAGTTTAAAACGAAATGTAATAACCTATTTAGGATTTTGTTTGTTAAAATCTACAATTTCTTTCGCTCACCCTACTAGTCCCCTCTTTCCTTTGCTCTCTTCCACAGTGAAGTCCTTCTGGTCACGGGTCTTCTGGGGATTTTGTGTATTTAGGCATTTTTTACACTGATTTCATTGTTTTGTTTCAGTGCTGTTTTATCTGTGTTTATCGATTGAAAACGGAAATCAGAAGCTCTAAATATCCATTAAAGAGAAAGCTGCTTCAGTTTCCTAGGTGCTTGACAAAACAAACATGTAACACATGCTAGATCAGCCATCATTCACTGTTACTAGTATGAAACAGCACCATCTAGTGGACAGCTACTGTGGATCAAGTGTCCTTTTGTATTGCTGGCAGCTGTGCACTATATGGTGCTGTATCTTACTACTATACACACATGTTGTCTGAAACTGCTGCCTTTGTCCAAATTTAAACCACCTCCAAGGAAGGTTTAAATTTAATTCAGCTATCACATTTAAACATGGATTAAAATGCAATGTCATTATATTTTAATATTTTAAATGTTTAACCTTGGATTAATTTTAAACAAGGATTACATATAAATCCTGGTTTAAAGTTTTGTGCAACATGATTCAAATATAATCCTTGATTTAATCTGGGTTAGTGGTTAATCCACGCTGGTGCATTCGACCCTTAGGGTATCTGTGTGCATAATGTGTGTATCGTTACACAGAGAATTGTGAGGGTCTGGAACCAACTCCCCAGTAATAATGTTGAAGCTGACACCCTGGAATCCTTCAAGAAGCTGCTTGATGAGATTCTGGGATCAATAAGCTACTAACAACCAAACGAGCAAGATGGGCTGAATGGCCTCCTCTCGTTTCTAAACTTTCTTATGTTCTTATGTTCTTATGTTAATCTAACTTCATATAAAGGGGGGAGAGGTGTGAAAACACAGCCTGCTCTGAAATAGTCTGTATTGAGTGTGACAGGATATCACTCAATGCCCTGTCAGAAATGTCACTGTGTCACTGTGTTTCTACACAGAAGCAGCTGGGAGACACACAGACAGAAATACAACAGAGAATCCAGGAGAGACTGAAAGAAATTGAGGAGCTGAAACAGGCTGTGGAGTCACTGAAAGTGGGTATTGACAAGAGGGGTTTATTATTATTATTATTATTATTATTATTATTATTATTATTATTATTATTAAAACAGATGGACTGGAACACATCTACAGAAGTTTACTGTTTATGCCTGATGTGTTTTTGATATCAATTTTAACCATGTCTCCTCTACTGTGTTCTTTCACTCAGAGATCTGCATGCTTAGAAATAAAGGAAAGTGAGAAGATCTTTACTGAGCTGATCCGATCCATTGAGAAGATCCACACTGAGATTATTGAGCTGATTGGAGCTAACGAGAAGGCTGCAGTGAATCAGGCTGAAGGACGCATGAAGAAAATGGAGCAGGAGATTACTGAGCTAAGCAAGAGAAACTCTGAGCTGAAACAGCTTTCAGAGACAGAGGATCACATCCATTTTCTACAGGTAACATCACTGCTTGTTAGAAAATCTCAAGTCCATAACTGGGACGGTTTCAGACAGACCTCTCCAATTGAATGAATCCTTGCTTTCCCCCAGGAATGTTTTGGACCCCATTCTGTTTCACTGAAAACTCCTTTTCTCCACTTTCTTGTTGTAGAATTTCCAGTCTCTCTGTGCCCCTCCTGAAGCTGGAGACTTACCCAGCGTTACTGTCAATACAGACATCTCTTTTGGGGCTGTGAGGAAAGCTGTATCTGAACTTAAAGACCATATTGAGGACTTCTGCAAGGGGGAATTAGTCAAAATAACCACAACAGGTTGGTGTGAAATAGATTCCTTTGGTAGAGATTTCTCAAATAGACCATGGGTTGAGGAGGGGCAGGACTTGCAAGACGTTAATAAAGACCTCTTGCAGATTGCTGGCTATATAAAGAATGTAGTATTGAGAAGGGAGGAGGCAGCAGAGAGGAGGAAGGAGTGAGGAGGCAGCATGGAGGAGGGAGCAGGGAGGGCAGAGCAGGGAGCATTGGAGAGGGAGCATGGACGGAGAAGAGAGAATTTAGCAGGGAGCATGTAGGAGAGGGTGGAAGAGAGAGGAGGGAGCATGAAGGAGAGATCAGGGAGGAGACAGAAAAGAGGCAACAGGGATGAGGGAGCAGAGAGAATGGAGCATGAAGACTGGAAGAGACAGCAGGGAGGAGGGAGCATGAAAGAGTGAGCAAGGAGGAGGGAGCACATAAGTGGGAGGAGGCAACATGGAGGAGGGAGCAGGGAGAAGGGAGCAGGGAGGAAGGAGCAGGGAGTGATGAAGCAGACTGGAGGGAGAAGGGTGCATGCAGGAGGGAGCAGGGAGGTGGTAGGAGGGAGAATGGAGGATGGAACGGACTGATGAAGCAGAGAGGAGGAAGTGATGTGAGGATGGAGCAGACAATGACTGTTGTATGTTTGATGTACAAGGGTGTCCTAATATGGACACTGTACTGTTGGGCAAAGATATGTGATGGACAGGAAGGAACACAAGACTCCAGTGCAGTGGCAGACGTGTTCACATTGACTTTGGCTGCTGCACCGATACAGAAGGAATACATATTCATTGTAATCATGAACATCTTGAAGTACGGATTTTTACATCCTGAAATGCCGTGAATAAGCCTCTTTTCTTTTCAGATTGCTGTTTGGAGTCTTGTGTGTGTTGTGTATTAATCCACATGTTTCAATTCTATTTCTCTCTCTTTTTTCTGCCCAGTGAATGAAGTTGCAGTTGACAGTCTGCAGGCTCCAGAGCCAAGGAACAGAGCTGAGTTTTTAAAATGTAAGTCTGTTTGCACTGAAACATTTGATTGAAAGATGTGTCACTCCATTGAGAGAAGAGCTAACACTACAGAACAGGGAGGGGTGGAGCTTGAGGGCAGCAATTATTATTAGTTATTAGTAATTGTGAAGCCATTAATCTACACTCCTCTCCAGCAAGTATTGGTTCAGATGAATACATGCAGAATGACTGGGGGAGGGGCATTTGTTGCCTGTTTTTCCACTCAGACCTTTCTCTCCCTAAATATCTTGGTATCCCTGAATAGATAATCATCCCATCTTTTAATACATGTACAATGCATGTGAAACCAGTTGTGGGGTAAAATGAACAGCTATCCCTCCCTGTCATCCTGTGCTGGTAGTAAATGTATATTGCAGTATCACTGCACTTGTGGGATGGATTGCTCATTAAAATATTAGACAGATATTTGAAGAGTGGATGATATTCTATTGAAGATATTTAGTAAGCAAGGGGTCTGAGTGGGTAAAATGGCAACACATACCCTGTAGGAACATTAAGTGAACTGTAATTGTATGCAGAGCTGCATTTGATTGGTTCCAATTGAAGAAGTTTGATAAGATCGAGGAATTATAATGAACAAAACAATCAAACAGCAAGAGGGTTTAAAGGGTTCATAAGGTCCTTTGTATTTTATTGTGTTGCATGTTCCCATGTGTTGCTACAACTGTTTACGTGAGGTGTGTGTATTGTTTTAATTATTTTTATTTTTTTTACATTTTGACCACTTTTTTATACTTATAGATAGCTTCACATGTAACTGCATGGGCCTCTCAGAACTACATTTCCCATCATCCTCCTGCTCACATATGTAATTGAGATGGAATTACCAGTGAGCAGGAGGATGATGGGAAATGTAGTTCAGAGAGGTCCATGCCAGTCGGTGGGAAGCCATCTTGAGGCAGAAAATGCAATTAAAAAAGTTTAAAAAGTGGTCAAAATGTATTAAAAAATAATTAAAACAACACACACACCTTCCATAAACAGGATGTGAGGATGCAGCAGACAATGACTGTTGATTTTCTCAGTGATTTGACTTTTCTAACCGTCTCTCCTCTACCCGTCCTCTTCTCTTCAATCAGATTCCTGTCAGCTCACACTGGACCCCAACACAGCGAATAGAAACCTCTGTCTGTCTGAAGGGAACAGAAAGGTGACACGGGGGGGAGAGACCCAGAGATATCCTGATGATCACTCAGAGAGATTTGAGAGCTGGTTCCAAGTGCTTTGCAGAGAGGGTTTGTCTGGGACTCGCTGTTACTGGGAGATTGAGTGGAGTGGGGGAGGGGCTTCTATAGGAGTCACATATAAAGGAATCAGCAGGAAAGGAGGGGATCATTCCTGTGGCCTTGGATTCAATGACAAGTCCTGGAGTTTGTTCTGCTCTGATTCCAGTTACTCTGCCTGGCACAATAACAATCAAACTGCAATAACTGCCCCCCGCTCCCCCAGAATAGGAGTGTATCTGGACTTTAATGTCGGCACGCTGTCCTTTTATGGCGTCTCTGACACAATGACCCTCCTGCACAGATTCCAAACCACATTCACTGAGCCGCTCTATCCTGGGTTTGGGCTTTGGGATTATGATTCCTCTGTAACAATCTGCCAGCTGAACTAGACTGTTTTGTGTTGTAAGAAACCCTTTGTATTGAACTCCCTGTCTGTCCTCTCCACTCCTCGGGTGAAGGGAATGTTCAATCTGACACAACTTTGGATGAAAGGTAGGGGGGTAAACGGGCGCCTACCTGCAGAGCAAAACGAGGTGAATTATTTGTTTTAGCAACGAATGGATTTCATAACTAAGTAACTGTATTTAATTTATTTTTAAGAATTGTTATGTTTTATATATATTTTAGAAAATGGCATCCAATAGTCAGTGCTGTAACAGTTTTTAAAAAAGTGAGCTTAAGTTTGCTTTATTGTGTGTGTGTTTTTGTTTTTTTATTTCCATAAAATGTTTAATATTTCAGATTTTAGTAATGTGATTTAATAAAAAAAATTAACATGATAGACTGACTTTTTCTTATTTCTTAATACTCATTAACATGGTTTTTCAAATGAGAATGAGAAAGAAAGAGGTGAATGAGAGAGAAAGAGGTCTGGGAAAGCATAGGGAAGCATTGTAAAGCACAGAGAGGTCTGGTAAAGCATAGGGAAGCATTGTAAAGCACAGAGAGGTCTGGTAAAGCATAGGGAAGCATTGTAAAGCACAGAGAGGTCTGGTAAAGCATAGGGAAGCATTGTAAAGCACAGAGAGGTCTGGTAAAGCATAGGGAAGCATTGTAAAGCACAGAGAGGTGTGGTAAAGCACATGGAAGCATTGTAAAGCACAGAGAGGTCTGGACTCTAACCCTGGGCTTGAGACTCAGCTCAGTGGTTTGGATTCCTGAACAGCTTCTTAGTAAAGGTATTATTCAGCATGCCGCACCATGAACTAATAAGAAAAGACTTTCAGTACCTGGCAGGCTCTTGTGACATATCAGGCGGGTCATTCTCTTTACTCCTTCTTCTTCTCCTTGAGTCGGGTCCATGCCTCTCTACTGAATCACTCGTTCCTCAGTTAGCTGTGTTTCTCCTCTGCAACACAATTGAAACAAGTCCGTTGTTAAAGAGTAGAGCGCTTCAAATGTCATTTTTCTTTCTCTTTCTTTAGAGCGGCCCCTTATCTTTTCATGCTGTTTGAAATCATCCCGACCGCTTCTTGTTATCACAGTTACTCAAATGCTGGGTTCGTTTTTGGAAACGTCTGTGTTGCTAATTGAGTGCCATGGGAGCATTGTATTTTAAACAATTTTGTATCAATTAAGATTATGTTTCATTTTGAATTATTAATTTTGAACTTTTAAATATACAGTTTAATACTAACAAGATTTAACATTTGGCTAAATATTTAACTGGCAGCTAAATCTGGAGTGTGTATGCAGACGCGCCCCGCCCTCTTCGTGACGTCATCACTCTTCGGAAGGGCGGGTGAATCTCCACGGACTCGGTCAGGTTCTCGTTCAGAAAGACATCCTGGCGGATTCCAGTAACTCACATGCAATCATCGAGCGCGCAGCTGCTGCTGCTGTAAGAGCCGCTCTACAGGCTGGAACAGCCAGCGCTGCTCAACCACCACAAACTGAGGGACGTGGAAGGATGTCATCCGTGGACCTGCCACATCATCTTTAACATCATTTCAGAATAGGACTTACAATTCCCGTGTATCTGTGCTATAGTCTATAGCTCTAACACTGCTCCGAAGTTATTTCAGATTGAATGAGTGTCCTGATTTAATAAATGCGGTGTTAAAGACGGGCACGATATGTAATGAAAGTGTATCATACAGTCCCATGACATTCCCGCGTCTTCCTCGGCCCCTCTATAAAATTGCACGCCTCGTTGCCAGGTCCAGCTACAGTATATATAGCCAGTGCTTAATGTGTAAAGAAAGAGGAGCCGGGGCGCAAGCAATGACGATAATAACGTCCTGAAGAAGCGCGCATTCAAAATCATAACACGTGTATTTGAAAGAGTATTGCACGTGCTAGTGTTAGATGATTACAATCACGTGTTCTGCATCATATACAAAGCAGGAGTGCAGCAGAGAAATTAAGAAAAGGCAACCGCAGCACAAATAATAAATACATAAAAGCATGTGTAAATAAATCCACCCCCGCGCGCATTGGTTTGCCCCGCGGTCTGCACTATTATCAGTGATGTGTTTGCAACAGAAGCCGCTGGGAGATTACAAAAACCATCAATTAAACTGAGGCTAGGTAGCTGAGATCTTAGTATGTTTTGATTCTCTATTAATTAAATTATATTGAAAAATTAAATTAATTGAAAAAGCCAAGACAGAACAAGATCGTTATTATTTTTTTTATTGTTTTGGTTTAATATAATATAGCAGGCTAATGTTCCTATTGAAGTAGGCTACAATATATATTTTTCATTGAAAAGTTGTCGTTGTTCTTTGTTGATATTAATGTTCCGCTTTCATATTTTGTTGTGTTCTACTCATTTAATCAAACCGAGTAGTGTAAGAAGTTGCTTGTATCGTTCATGACGTTTTTCAAATCAAGTAATCTTATTTGTGTTTATAAAAGACAAAAGCGCAGCCAGAGACATCTTACTTAAAGGCGCTCAAGATGAAATCGGAAAGTAATTTAAAGTCGGCTACAAACGTGGCAGCGGACTGTCTCTCTAACGCGCACGCAAAAACTTGCAGACTTGATACAACTGTGTTGAGAATTTAAAAAGAAAGCGTTTAATGAGATTTTTAACTCGAGGTCCCGGGAATATGACTCTGCACGCCCAGAGGTTCCGGGGCTGAGCCCCGGCACAAAGTAAGCACCGAGTATAGCGATGTAGAAACAAACGATTAAATATCCCAGTCGATGGAAATTCAAACTTCAATTCAAGGCCAAAGCTATTTCAGATTAAATGAGTGTGAGTGAGTGTAATACATGGACTGGAAAAGACGATAAAAGCGAAAAAAAAGTTGTTTAAAATTCTTAAAAAAAAACACATTCTTTCAAATTCTTTAAAATCGCCGTTGTCCTGGCAAACTTCTCCCCTCCTGAGTCATGTGACGTGTCAGCGTTCTGTTGCTATGCGCGTCCCCTCCTGAGTCATGTGACGTGTCAGCGTTCTGTTGCTATGCGCGTCCCCCCTGAGTCATGTGACGTGTCAGCGTTCCGTTGCTATGCGCGCCCCCTCCCTGAGTCATGTGACATTACAGCGTTCTGTTGCTATGCGCGTCACTGCTTTTGCTCCACTGGTCTTGAGACTGACAGTTGGAGTTCACTGACGCCGTCATGCAATTGTGATGAAATCATTTATCTTTTTACAGTACAAATTTATACTCAGAAAATTACTCAGAAAACTACATTTATCATTGATATGGATCACTTGAGAGCAGAACAACGTTACTGAGTATCCTGAAAAAGACACCAAAGAGAAGAGGGGTATATCAGAAAGAAAGCCAGGACATTCGCTTTGAAACGTAAAAAAATAAAGAAATATCGATTAATATTAATACATTATAAGTTACTGAAGCCGTCCTGTATGTTTGAAGACGTACATAGACATTTAAATAAATGATAAACGTGTGTGTGTAAGTAAAGGTTTAAAAGATTAAAACCTCTCTCTCTCTCTCTCTCTCTCTCTCTCTCTCTCTCTCTCTCTCTCTCTCTCTCTCTCTCTCTCTAACTTGGGAGTGTAAGAAATGACCATTATAATTGGCAGAGACCGTTTTCCAGAACATGTCAGTAGTGTCAGGACTTTAGGGCTGCATCACAGTGAATGCTTTTCTCATTCTTTTGAATAGGTTTGAGGTCATTCTTTTTAAAAACATTCATTTAAAAACCTCCACTCATTGAAGTGTTTACTGTAGTATTATCTTTCCTTTTGTTTTATCTGTCAGGTCAGTACCTGTATGTCCCTGAGAAGAATGGAGAGTGTCTCCGTGTGACCGATGAAGAGGAGAAGACTGCCATTCTCAATGAAGTTCACGCAGGACACTTCGGCTCATGGGTGTGTGGGGGGGGGGGGGAGCCCCAGAATTAGGAGTTATTTGTTTTATTGTGTTGGACAGCACACGTGGAGGGGTGATGAGGTGATGGACACAGCCAGACTCTGCTACGTAGACAGTACGCACAGGTGGGAGGTTTGTATGCTGTCACCAGCCTGACACAGCTAACCTCCTTCAGCTCATCGGCTCAGGGATTTGTACAGATTCTCAATGTGTCTGGCAATCACTGGGTCACGGTAAGTAACATAAGCTGTGAGGAAGGTACTTTAAATGTGTTTGACTCTTTGGGAATTAATAATAAGCATGATTTCATTCCCAGGTCGTATCACTGCTGCAGTTCAGTGGAAAGACAGTTGGGATCGGGTGGCCACATGTACAGCAGCAGCAGGGATGGAGGGACTGTGGACTGTTTACCATCGCAAACAGCCTCACACTCTGCATGGGTGGAGATCCAGGTAAGTTATGTTATGATCAAAAGCAAATGCGTGATCATCTTTTTTTCTTGTTTTGTAGCTGGATCACTTCCTCCTTTCCCGAGCTGTGAGAGAACCCCCCTCCCAGAGGTACATTTCTGTGATGTGGAGACCAGACAGGATTGCACTGGAGCTGATGGTGGAATGCGGGAGGTGTGGAGAATGGTTCCATGGCCAGTGCCAAGATCTACAGCCAGATGACCTCATAAGCATGGAGGAGTATATGTGCTCCATTTGGATTAGTATATTATACTAACACTCCAATGTGGTAATGCCTGTCAAGCAACATTACCATCATTTACAGCTATTCACATGTATATTGTTAATAAGGCTCAGTGTCTTCAGTGTTTATTTTTCATGAGAGCACAAACTATTTATTTTAAAGAATTTATTTTTTTCAGCAGACCCTGATTCTGTATTGAGACCTTTTTATTTGGAGAAATATTGCAGCTGCTTTTGCACTTTCGTTTTTAATTGGTATGGTAGTCTTAGTTTCTGAGCTACTGAATTACTGCCTGACTCGAGTATTTCCAGGGCAGAGATATCCAAAGTAAACTGGATGTCAGTTCTAACACCCACCTTGTTTAATGTAGTTATATTGAACCAGCGGGGGAGGGGCTGATTCACTGGATTGAAGTGAAATTGTGCCATATAAGGTGTGTGTAACATGATATAAAAGTACAGTAGATGTAATTCTGAAGTAATAAATAACTTCACATTTTACGTGTACATGTTTCAGACATTAATGCTTCAATTTCAAATTCGATTTCCATTCCTATTAACTGATATTAGACAATGACATATTATAGAAGTTAATAGTATGAAATGTCCGTATGATTTACTGATAACACATATAAATTGGTGATGTCATCTTTAGACAGGCAGTCTCTTTAAAGTCCTTATTTTTTTGTGGGGTATGTGAGAAGAAGGCATTTTAAAGTTCTGTTAAACCTGCTCCTAACACCCCACTCCATAGGTCAGGACCTTGACGTGGCCAGTGGAAACTGGGCATTAGACCTTAACTTGACTAGCTTGCAGTATCGCCTGTACCCACTGGGGGGAGACAGAGATACACGCAAAGATCTCTAGTGCTTTAATTCTCATCCAAACTGTATTGAATTTACTTCATACTTCTGCAGTAATCCATCATCCATAGTTCACTTGTATTTTATGACCATTGCTGTGCCACTGTCTGTCTGCCTGCCACTGAAGATCATTTAGGGTACAGTTAGGACACTGTGGTCCAACAGGTACAGGGCAGCTACAATGGGGTGAGGCTGGTAGAATGGGACCACAGTGTGCTAACTATACCCTCAATGATCTTCATTGACAGACAGACAGACAGCGGCACTGCAATGGTTCTGTATGACGCTAAGCGGTGATGTTTCTTTTCGTTTCTCATCAGGCCTCTCTCTGTGCGAGTAGAGGTCACTTTACTTTCCTTGAGTAAACTTTCCTTTGTAAAGGGTTTTGGCTGGTAAACGGTTTAGCCGTCCAGTTGTAGTTAGGGTTTGTTTTGTTTATTTTTGTTTTGTATTTAATAAAAAGTACCGACAGTGCTACAAGGTACCGTTCTGTGTCGGGTCTGTTAATAGGGTGTAAATAAGCCTTGGCCAAAGGCTATTGTTACAATATTGTTACAATTGTTGCATAAGGTTCACACAATACCTTTCTCTTGTGACCACCCAGGTCTACTCCACACATGGCTTTTTTATCTGTCAGCCCTGTCTACAGGGTTTCCCCAGCATTTATCCAGGGTTTAATCAGCCTCAGGTGCTTCACATTAAGATTAGAGCCAGGTAAACCTCGTCCTGACTCAGTCCCGGTGCATTCTGGGGAATGTAGTGCAATTACTACCTGTCTCCTCCCCATACTCTGCCACTAATATAGATAGATAGATAGATAGATAGATAGATAGATATACCCTTATCAAAATCTCTGCCCCCTTTTGTGGTCATAGCTATGCTATGTTTATGTACTTACTGTCTTAAAATTATAATAGTTGCTCAATGTAATAATAATAATCTTTATTTTTATATAGCGCCTTTCATAGTGGACCACCATCACAAATCACTTTACAAAATACAAGACTAGGGTGTGTGAACTATGCATCAGCTGCAGAGTCACTTACAACAACGTCTCACCCCAAAGACGGAGCACAAGGAGGTTAAGTGACTTGCTCAGGGTCACACAATGAGTCAGTGGCTGAGCTGGGAATTGAACCGGGGACCTCCTGGTTACAAGCCTGTTTCTTTAACCACTGGACCATACCTCCATAAATAGTGGGTTATGGCAACGATGCAGCTCTCCTTTCTTGTAAAGTTAACGGTTCTTTTGACATTTCTGTTGTGGGTGGTAGGAGGCTAGCGGTAAACTGTGTAATTTTCAAAGTGAAATCTTATTCGGGGATATATTTCCATTCAGTAATAAAAATACTATGAACTAAAAGGCTCAAAGCAGTAGATCGTGCGCATCCCTTGTTAGTAGCTGTCAGTCTGTTTTTCATTCAACAGTTTTCTTGACAGATTTTGTAGATTCAGTATTCGGACGATTCTTATGAGATGGATTCTATATATATACCCCCTTAACAAAATCTCTGCCCCCTCTTGTAGTCATAGCTATACTATGTTTATGTACTTACTGTCTTAAAATTATTAGTTTTTCGATAAAGCTATATGTTTTCATAATAATAATAATGATAATGAATTGAATAGTAGTTGATATAAATGAGTAATAACACCGTGTAATTTTTTTTTTTTTTTTTTTTGTTCCTGGGTAGTAAGTGTTATTTCCTAATTGTTTATGCCTCAAAAGTATAGAAAATGGCTATTATTCCCCACAAACTTTGCTTTTGTGACCAGGACAGTGATATTTTGAAATTTACCTATTTCAATGAGAAAACGGTATTTAATTTGTGTCTTTTCGTTCACATAAAGTCAGAAAAAAAACAACATATGAATCCAAATTAACATGTATTTATACTAAAGTAATACAAAATGACTACAAAAGATTTAGAAGTGAGTAGTTTTTCGAGATTTACGATTATACTGTAAATCACTTTCACGAATCAGCCCCCATATGTAGTCTCCCATCATGTTCTCGTTATACTGTCCTTGGTAGCGGCGTTCAAAGTCCAGTATATCCTGGTGGAAGCGCTTGCCTTGCTCCTCCGAGTACGCTCCCATGTTCTCCTTGAATTTATCAAGATGAGCATCAAGGAAATTGCCTTTGGGACAGCAGTGACACCAAGGCGCACTACCACAGGCGGGACTGGCCACAGCGGACCGAGTTCTCTGTGGGGAGGAACAACGTCAAGTGGGAGCCACTGGTGGACCCCCGGAAGATGCTGATGCCACCACTGCACATCAAATTGGGCCTTATGAAACAATTTGTCAGAGCTCTAGATAAGGAGTCGGCAGCCTTCAAGTACCTTCAAGACTTCTTCCCTAAGCTGTCTGAGGCAAAGGTCAAAGCCGGTGTCTTTGTTGGACCACAGATAAAGAAGATCCTGGAGTGCAATGAATTCCCCAAGAAGCTCACTAGTAAGGAGAAAGTGGCTTGGAACAGCTTTGTCGCAGTGGTTGGGGCTTCCTGGGCAATCACAAGGCCGAAAACTATGTGGAGCTGGTTGAGACTTTGGTGAAGAACACAGCACAATGGGCTGTAGGATGTCCCTCAAAGTCCATATCCTTGATGCTCATCTTGATAAATTCAAGGAGAACATGGGATTTATCTGGAGGAGCAAGGCGGCGCTTCCACCAGGATATACTGGACTTTGACCGCTACCAAGGACAGTATAACGAGAACATGATGGGAGACTACATTTGGGGGTTGATTCGTGAAAGTGATTTACAGTATAATCGTAAATCTCGAAAAACTACTCACTTCTAAATCTTTTGTAGTCATTTTTGTATTACTTTAGTATAAATACATGTTAATTTGGATTCATATGTTTTTTTTTGACTTTATGTGAACGAAAAGACACAAATTCTTCGCTTTTCTCATTGGAAATAGGTAAATTTCAAAATATCACTGTCCTGGTCACAAAAGCAAAGTTTGTGGGGAATAATAGCCATTTTTTATACTTTTGAGGCATAAGCAATTAGGAAATAACACTTACTACCCAGGAACAAAAATTGTGTTACATAGTGTTATCAAATACAAAAATAGTCAGCTTTAACTTAAAGTTCTGTTCAGTCCCTTATAAAAATTATTTCAAGCAAACATTGTCATGAGAAAAGAATATACAACAAAATTGTGTTTTAAAGTTTATTTGAGGTTCTTGAAAAATTAAAAGAAGAAAACAGCCACAGTAATATGTTTGAGTTCATTGTACAGAGAGCAGGAGAAACAATACATGAAGTAAACAGAAAGCTCATTGAAACACACTGGAGTCTGACAAAGTCAGGGCTCATACAGGACTTTACTGTATTGAACATTTGTCATTTACCACAGCTACTATCCCTACTGCTGCTCCTATTACTGCTCCTAAGGGTCCTCCGGA
The DNA here is from genome assembly GCA_036884735.1 of Huso huso. Taxonomy (NCBI): domain Eukaryota; kingdom Metazoa; phylum Chordata; class Actinopteri; order Acipenseriformes; family Acipenseridae; genus Huso; species Huso huso. The sequence continues at coordinate 15,619,230 of CM072692.1, read as the reverse complement.
TGCTCCTATTGATGCACCTACACCTGCTCCTCTTGCTACTCTTGCTGCTGCTGTTAGTATCATTAATGTTTTTATAAATGCATTGCTTCCTTCTGCTATCTTTCTAGCATCTTCCACACTGTAACCTGGGCTTTCCTTTATTATCCTCTTTTTCTCTTCTTCGATGGCTGCTTCAGCCTTCTTGTACATCTCATTGGTGTAGCAGCTGCCTCTGTTCTTTTCCACCATCCTGTCTATCTTCCCCAGCAGCTCAGTGACCTGGGAGCGATCGCTCATCATCTTGTTGTTGAAGGCGTGACACCGGCCTCCACACTTCTCTACAATGTTCTTGAGGTGCTGATCATCTCTCTGAATGAATTCTTCAATCGTCTCATTATCTTCCAGGTCGTCTCCGCGGGTGAAGAGCACCATTGTGTTTTCAGCTTCCCAACGAAAGTCTTCATGATTAGATCCACTGTGTCTCTCTCTTCCTTTGTGAATCGACCCACTTGTATCACAATGAGAAATGCATGGGGTCCGGGGAAGACATGGAAATGCACTTCACAATCTCATGTAAAGATTCTTCATTACTGAGCTTGGTGTCATACAAGCCTGGAGAGGTCGACCACAGCAACGCTTCTCCCATCAACTTCTCCTTTAATCTTCACACACTCTTTTGTAATTGAAGAGGAGCTAGGTTTAGATATAAACTGTTTTGAGCCCAGGATGGTGTTTCCTGATGCACTCTTCCCATTACCAGTTTTTCCAATCAGTATTATCCTCAACTCAGAATCAGCATTTCCTCCAGACACTGAAAAAAATAAAAGAAAATGATTGTGGGTGAGCTTGAAAAGCAATTGAGATGCAATGCACAGTGACGGTGCCTGTGGTAACCCTGCAGCAGACTGGAAAGAACAGGATCAGTGGAAACAGAAACATGGTTAACTTATAAATGAAAGCAATACAACAAAACTAAGCTTGTTTATATTGAAAACCACTGTTCTGAGCATCTAATAAAACCCGATCCTATTCTAAATCCAATCCCGATCCCCGATTCCAATTTCCATGCGGCAACAAAAATAAACTTGTCATTAAACTACTACTGTCTGATGTCTGGATTTTGAGCTTTTACAGAATAAGTAATTGCATTTGAAATAAATCATTTAATAAACACTCACTTGAACCACTCATGGTGCTTTACGCTTGCTTCTTTGTTGTGAAACTGGAGCTGTGATGCGAGTCTTGCTCTTGGAAGGTGTAGCTGCTGTTCTGCTGTGAGAGGAACTGCACACAGTGTCATATACTGTAGGGAGAGGCTGCACACTGTGTTATATATATACTGAAGGGAGAGGCCAGTGTTGCGTCATAAAGACTGACACTTTACCACAAGGGTTGTCAATGACAGGTTGACCAATTGTAGTAAAGCAGAAAACTTTAATCAAAGACCAACAGATGAGTTCTGTGACTTCCCAGAGCTTTCATTTAAACAATCATTTAAACACACTTAATAACTCGCTATGTCAAGTTAACACATTTGCAGTTTGGTTAATTATGAGACATGAGATTCATGCTTGCACTGCCTGTGTTAAAATGATATTTATGAATATGTTGTCCTACCTACAGGATTATAAAACCGACATCATGCAGGTCTGTTTTGGAGGCTGATTGCAGGTGTGATATTGTTATTAGTCAGTACAGATTTTTATAATAATATTATTATTATTATTATTATTTATTTCTTAGCAGACGCCCTTATCCAGGGCGACTTACAATTCTTACAAGATATCACATTATTTTTACATACAATTCCCCATTTATACAGTTGGGATTTTACTGGAGCAATCTAGGTAAAGTACCTTACTCAAGGGTACAGCACCAGTGTCCTCCACCAGGGATTGAACCCACAACCCCCCGGTCAAGAGTTCAGAGCCCTAACCACTACTCCACACTGCTGCCCAAAAATATGAAATATGAGGGATTGGAGGTAGGAGGGTCAGTGTGGTGAAGAGAGCGCTAGGCAAGAACAAGGGTGTTGAATTGAATGCTAGCAGAGATAGGGAGCCAGTGGAGGGTCTGAAGCAGAGGGGTAGAGTGAGAGTAGCAAGGTTTGGGAGAATACAAGACGAGCACAGCATTTTGAATGAGCTGAAGAGGCTGGGGACTGAAGCAGGAGACCAGCAAGGAGAGAGTTACAGTGCTCCAGACTGGAGAGTACAAGAGCTTGGACCAGGAGTTGAGTTATAAATAAAAGTAGACATCTCACAGGCAGATTTTTAAATCCACACTCCTTTAATGAAGTGTAAATATTTACTACGATTTAAAGGAAATCAATTCCCTTTTCAGTAACAATTACATTATAATTTTACATTTATCTAAAGGACAAAACAAAAAACATAAAGCTGTCAAGATTTTTCAATCTGATCTACTTACAAACTTAATCAGCACAGATTTATATGTAGGGCACCAACATACTACAGTCTGGAATAATCTATTCAGCTGTTTTGGATATATAGTTACTTCGAGAAACAACATGCACCTTTTTAATAGTATGTCAAAGACATTCATTTGACACATACATACCATACAAAAATGATGCATTAAGTGGTGACAATGAACATGGAAATGGTTTATATATGTATAGCTGAATGATATCTTCAAAATAGCACATCACCATATTCAACTAATATATATATATATATATATATATATATATATATATATATATATATATATATATATATATATAAAATATACAATATATACACATGGGAATTTAACTCATTGGGACCTACAACTCATTAACAAGGGTCCTATCAACTAACATACAATAAAACAACACAATATCATGTGTGGTACTGACTTAATCATTTTAGGAGTCATAAGCAAAAGAACATTCACCCAAACATGTACGGATCCTTAATCAGCATCAAAACATTTACACAAAGCCCACATCATTTTTAAAACATTTAAAAGAGACTATCAATGTACTCCCTTTAAGACTTTGCTGTCTTATACATTTTTTAAAAATCTCCACAAAGAACCCAAGACCCTAATATTGCTCCAATTGCTGCTCCATTTCCTGATGAATTGCCAGTTGCTGCTCCCACAGCTGCTCCCACAGCTGCTCCCAAAACCCTCCAATTATTATGTTTTTAATCTGTGGCCATCGTTTCTGTCTTCTCTCTTGGGGTTTATCTTATACCAGCTGCCTCTGTTTTCTTCCAGCATGCTCTCTATCTTCTCCAGTAGCTCAGTGACCTGGGTGCGATTGCTTGTCTTCCTGTTATTGAAGAGGTGATACCTGCCTCCACACTTGTTAACCAGCCGGCAGAGATGCTGGTTCTTGTGGACAAACTCCTCAATCGCCGTCTTCCAGATCATCCCCTCGGGTGAAAAGCACAATAGTGTGCCTTGTAGCTCCCTCGCCAAAATCTCCTGGATTGTCTCCACGGCTCTCTTCTCTTCTTCTGAATCGTCCAGTCTGTATGGTCAGGAGGAAAGCGTGGGGTCCCGGGCAGACAGAGAAGCACAATCTTTAACGCGGGCGTTGAATATCAGGCTGAGAACGCCTGAATCCAACAAGTCTGGGGTGTCGACCACAGCAACACTCCTCCCAGCCACTTCTCCATCTCTCCTCGCACACATTTGTAACTGAATAGGAGCTGGCTTCAGATTTAAACTCTTTTCTGCCCAGGATGGTGTTTCCAGAAGCACTCTTCCCAGTCCCTGTGTTCCCAACCAGAACAATCCTCAACCTAGGATCTGAAAATGAACAATAAAAAGGGTTATGACATTTCTGCCCGTTAACCTCCACTAGAACCTATGCAAAAATATCACGTCTTTCCTGTGCAACTGCAACAAGGACCTGTGTGAAAAACAACTGTGAATGATGCAGGAGTACAACCAAACAACCCAGTGCCTCCTACTGGCCAATTTTAAAAATATTGGATTTGGCAAAAAATATTCAGGCGTCTTTTTCTCTGAAACCGTTATGCCGATTGAAGCAAAACTTTGCATACATGGCCTTGGCAAGGTTGTCTATCAAGTTTGTGAAAAGCAAGTCTCTACATAAACGGCCGCCGTGAACCAATCAACTTTCAGCTATGGTCAAATTGCACATATTTGCACATTACCTTGCTAAAGCTCAAATGCAAAACTTGTTTAGAACTCCTTTGAGAGTTCAGAAAGTGTCACACTTACTATGGAACACACAAATGAACTCATATATGCTCTTGACCGTGACCTTTGCCCTCTCCCTAAGGTAAAATGCAAAACTAGCTTATAACTCCTTACAGAGTGCAGGTAGGGTCATGGTTACTATGGAACACAGATAGGAACAAGAATGCCTTGGGAGCCGTAAAACTGCCTGGCAGTTCTAGTTCTTCTTCTTCTTCTTCTTCTTCTTCTTCTTCTTCTTCTTATTCCATCAACTTCAAACTGCTCCTGTTTGCACGCTGTGTAATCAACATGGAACTTGGTAGGTATCATCCCGTGTAGATTACAGTTAAGATGCAAAAAAATCACGCTCCTGCAGCAACCGAGATGGCGGCCTGATGCATATTTTGGAAAAGCCTTTCAAAATCTTCTTCTTGGGAAGCGATGAACTGATTGATCTGAAACTTTGCATGCGTCATCTGCAACCAAACCTCGTCAAGTTTGAAACAGATTTGCTGCAATAAATTTTACTATCAAAATAGCTGCCACCAAATTCACCAAACCACGCCCCCAAATATCAAAATGCTTCCATTTGCACACCGTTTAACCAACTAACTCCCTAACTTGGTAGACATCCTGGGGACAATGGAATTCAAATATGGCAACATGGTGTTCTTTTATAAAACAAGATGTCCGCCAGACCTACATCTTCTTAGATTTAGAACTGCTTCAGTTTAAAAACGGTTTACTTGATTAACTCCAAACCTGAAAACCATCACGCCTGTTTCAGTACAATTCACTTTTTCAAAAATTGTGTTTGTGCGTGAACCAAGATGGCCTCCTGAAGCATTTTTTTGGGAAAAAAACCTTTCAAAATCTTCTTCTGGAGAACTGGTGAAGTTACTGGTTTCAAAGTTGTCAAATATCAAGAAATAAACCCACTTCTTCCAGTAATTGCTTAAGTGTCTGGTACTGGTACTGGTACTGGGGCTTGGGTGCCGTAAAACTACCTGGCAGTTATTATTATTATTATTATTATTATTATTATTATTATTATTATTATTATTAACAATGGTTAATCTAATCCCGTTTTTAAATACACATTCGTATCCTTGTTAACAGGTGCATATAAAAAAGACCGTATACTTCCACTGTATACTCTGTATTACACTCGATCGTGTACAATACAATGTCATTTTGTTATAAAACAAAACTGTTACTTAGTTCCCACTGACACACAGCCTTTTAACACAGTTGCTGGAATGTTTAAATTGAGTTATGATGTTGCTACAGGGCTGAGTGTTAGCGGCTTCTCAGTGACTGCATGAAGCAGGTGAAGCTAGAGATCTAATATAATCGCCGGTCAATACGGGCCGGGTATGCTGGCAAATATTGTACATAAACGCCAGAGGTGTTTAATTGAAGTTTTACGGTATACGGTGTTGTTAAAATGGGATTTAACACGGTTCCTTCTGAAACTAACACTGATTTCAATTATTTTGCTGTCGTTACGTTTTTACTTTCCATTTCCACCCACTCCTAGTTCACTTCTCTGGAGAAACAATATGCAAGACATGTGCAGTTGATTTAAAATCGCGGTTATTATTTGTGTCAATTTTAAGGTCAATATTCACTAATGTTTATTCAGAAACGGTTTCCTCTCCGTACATGTAAAAAACAAACAAAAGAAAGAAAAAGAAGGGTGGTGCCTTTCCACTGTACGTGTGTGTTAAGAATCACAGAGCGGACAAACACAATAATATATATTCAATGCAACGTGCATGTCAACTCACTTGTATCCATGTCTTGTAACTTGAAAAACACTCTGTTGCTTGTATTGTTTTTCTCCCTTCTGTTTTTCCTTGAGCTGAAGTGGTTTTAGTAGTGACATGCACCCTCACTTCTTGACAAAACAAACGTGTGCACGCTCGCTCGCACCGCTCCACTGTTAAAGTTGTGTATGTAGATTAGGCTCCTGTCGCTTTAAAGGAATTATCCCTCTGGGCCCCGCCCCACACGAACATACAGACGTGAGTAAACATTTCTTAGGCATCGTTGTTGTGTAAACGAAGTCAGTGTGGCTCAGTAGCAGAGCAGTAAGCCTGTTAACAAAATAATAATAAAAACATATTAATAGAAACAACATTCGTTACGTTTTGGGAGGCTGTCCGAACGCATTGCTTGTATTTCTAAAATATACGTGTGTGTGTGTGTGCCAGTGTGTGTGTGTGTGTGTGTGTGTGTGTGTGAGTGTCAGTGTGTTTGTGTGTGTGTGTGTGCTGGTGTGTGTGTGTCAGTCTGTGTGTCAATGTGCTGGTGTGCTGGTGTGTGTGTCAGTGTGCTGATGTGTGTGTGTCAGTCAGTCAGTCAGTGTGTGTGTGTGTGTGTGTCAGTCAGTCAGTCAGTGTGTGTGTGTGTGTCAGTCAGTTAGTGTATGTGTGTGTCTGTCAGTGTTTGTGTGTGTGTGTCAGTCAGTCAGTCAGTGTGTGTGTGTGTGTGTCAGTCAGTCAGTCAGTGTGTGTGTGTGTGTCAGTCAGTCAGTCAGTGTGTGTGTGTGTGTGTCAGTCAGTCAGTGTGTGTGTGTGTGTGTGTCAGTCGGTCAGTGTGTGTGTGTGTGTGTGTCAGTCAGTCAGTCAGTGTGTGTGTGTGTGTGTGTCAGTCAGTCAGTCAGTGTGTGTGTGTGTGTCAGTCAGTCAGTTAGTGTATGTGTGTGTCTGTCAGTGTTTGTGTGTGTGTGTCAGTCAGTCAGTCAGTGTGTGTGTGTGTGTCAGTCAGTCAGTCAGTGTGTGTGTGTGTGTGTGTCAGTCAGTCAGTCAGTGTGTGTGTGTGTGTCAGTCAGTCAGTGTGTGTGTGTGTGTGTCAGTCAGTGTGTGTGTGTGTGTGTCAGTCAGTCAGTGTGTGTGTGTGTGTCAGTCAGTCAGTCAGTGTCTGTGTGTGTGTGTGTCAGTCAGTCAGTGTGTGTGTGTGTGTCAGTCAGTCAGTGTGTGTGTGTGTGTCAGTCAGTCAGTCAGTGTGTGTGTGTGTGTCAGTCAGTCAGTCAGTGTGTGTGTGTGTGTGTGTGTGTCAGTCAGTCAGTCAGTGTGTGTGTGTGTGTGTGTCAGTCAGTCAGTCAATGTGTGTGCGTGTGTGTGTCAGTCTGTGTGTGTGTGTGTGTCAGTGTGTCAGTCTGTGTGTGTGTGTTTGTGTGTGTCAGTCAGTCAGTCAGTGTGTGTGTGTGTGTGTGTGTCAGTCAGTCAGTCAGTGTGTGTGTGTGTGTGTGTGTCAGTCAGTCAGTCAGTGTGTGTGTGTGTGTGTGTGTGTGTGTGTGTCAGTCTGTGTGTGTGTGTTTGTGTCAGTCAGTCAGTGTGTGTGTGTGTCAGTCAGTCAGTGTGTGTGTGTGTGTCAGTCAGTCAGTGTGTGTGTGTGTCAGTCAGTCAGTGTGTGTGTTTTTGTCAGTCAGTCAGTCGGTCAGTGTGTGTGTGTGTGTGTCAGTCAGTCAGTGTGTGTGTGTGTGTGTGTGTGTCAGTCAGTCAGCCAGTGTTTGTGTGTGTGTGTCAGTTAGTCAGTCAGTCAGTGTGTGTGTGTGTGTGTGTGTGTGTGTGTGTGTGTCAGTCAGTCAGTGTGTGTGTGTGTGTGTCAGTCAGTCAGTCAGACAGTGTTTGTGTGTGTGTGTGTGTGTGTGTCAGTCAGTCAGTCAGTGTGTGTGTGTGTGTGTCAGTCACTTAGTCAGTCAGTGTATGTGTCTGTGTGTGTGTGTGTGTGTGTGTGTGTCAGTCAGTCAGTGTGTGTGTGTGTTTGTGTCAGTCAGTCAGTGTGTGTGTTTGTGTCAGTCAGTCAGTCAGTGTGTGTGTGTTTGTGTCAGTTAGTCAGTCAGTCAGTGTGTGTGTCAGTCAGTCAGTGTGTGTGTGTGTCAGTCAGTCAGTCAGTGTGTGTGTGTGTGTGTGTCAGTCAGTCAGTGTGAGTGTGTGTGTCAGTCACTTAGTCAGTCAGTGTATGTGTCTATGTGTGTGTGTGTGTGTATGTGTGTGTGTCAGTCAGTGTGTGTGTGTGTGTGTTTGTGTCAGTCACTTAGTCAGTCAGTGTATGTGTCTGTGTGTGTGTGTATGTGTGTGTGTGTCAGTGTGTGTGTGTGTGTGTGTCACTGTGTGTGTGTGTGTGTGTCAGTGTGTGTGTGTGTCTGTCAGTCAGTCTATGTGTGTGTGTGTGTGTGTGTGTGTCAGTCAGTCAGTGTGTGTGTGTGTCAGTCAGTCAGTGTGTGTGTGTGTGTGTGTGTGTCAGTCAGTCTATGTGTGTGTGTGTGTGTGTGTGTGTGTGTCACTGTGTGTGTGTGTGTGTGTGTGTGTGTGTGTCAGTCAGTCAGTCTATGTGTGTGTGTGTCTGTCAGTCAGTCTATGTGTGTGTGTGTGTGTGTGTGTGTGTGTGTGTATGTGTGTGTGTGTGTGTGTCAGTCAGTGTGTGTGTGTGTGTGTGTGTGTGTGTGTGTCAGTGTGTTAGTAGGGCTGTATTTTTTTTCCAGGTAAAAAATTGCTTATTTCACAACATCTGACGGTCTAAAAATAGGTGTTTCAAGATATTTTATGATTAAACGTAGTGCTTATTAAAGCAGAACAAAATAGCGTTGTGCATTCAAAATGATTATACAACAAATGTGCCTACATTTTTAAATGCTTACCTGAAAATCAGTAATTGTAGATTGTCCACTTTGTAAATAAAGTAATAAAAACAATGTTGATGTTATAAAAATTCTTATTTAAAACAGGTCTAGAAAAAAGTGTCCATTTGAACGTGTGTCGCCCAAGCAGTAATGTAATTACAGTTCATGTTATCTTCGATTTCAGCTGTTAGAACATGGACACTATTTCTTTATACTGTAATTGATTTGAGTCCGCTTGAGCTCTACTTCATTTTGGGGAGAGTGATACGTCACCCAGCTCAGTGCAGACAGACAGGCAGGCTTTAGTGTGCACAGTCTTTACCTTTGCTGTGAGAGAACGTTTTTATCAACGTAAGACTACTTTTAAAAGGGAAATATACAGAGAACTTGGATAAGGATGGGAAAATGAACGCGTTAGAAGACGATAATATTGTGTACAAGGCAGCAGAAAACTTAATTTCACCAAAGAATACGATAAAACAAGGCAACACATGACATTTGTGCAAGAGCCGCTCTCCACAGGTTACACCAAGTCCAATCAAACTCTGAGATCCTTTTTCCTGCACCCTCTTACCAGTAGTATATGTTATATGCGCTATCACCATGTTCATTTTTAACCAATGAGAATGCAGTATTTGGTTTTGACATGTCCCCTTAGCCAATCAGAATCGACCGGAAGTCTCTCACGTTTCGGTCATCTGTTTGTAGTCTTTAACCAATTCCGGAAGTCCCACCCTCCCGTCATGTTACGTATTTGTAGTTTTAATGCAAATATACAAATCCCACCTCCCTTCCTGTCACGTGTTTGTAGTTTTAATGCACTTTTGGAAACCGTGTTTCATGACTGTAGTTTATCACTTTGAAATGGGGAATTAAACAAAGGATTGGGGTATTTTTTTTAATATAAATGTATTTAAGAGTGAAAGGGGAAAACAAGGGGAATACTTTTTGTTGTGTTATATGTGTTATTTCAGAAAATAAAATAAGCTTTTTAGAAAAATAAAATAAGTTTGAAAACAGGGATATACAGTTTGTTATTCTTTATTTCAGAAAAAAATAAAATGAGCCGTAAAAATGGGAAAAAAAAAAATGTATAAAGTGATGAAAAGATAAAGCAAGTTTTGAAAATAAAATGAGCAGTAAAATGTTAAAAACAAGGTTACAATGCGTGTATTTAAAATGAACAGTTTAAAAGCTGAGAAATGTGAATTGTTAAAACCTGCAGAGAAGAGAGGCAGCGTCTTTGTTGAAAGCAGAATAAAAACGTGCTAAACAGTTTAAACACTTCTCAACCACCACATAGATAGATAAATGAATAAATAA
>CM072692.1:15591640-15606640 GCA_036884735.1 Huso huso | reverse complement strand
AAAATTGCTCATTTCACAACATCTGACGGTCTAAAAATAGGTGTTTCAAGATATTTTACGATTAAACGTAGTGCTTATTAAAGCAGAACAAAATAGCGTTGTGCATTCAAAATGATTATACAACAAATGTGCCTACATTTTTAAATGCTTACCTGAAAATCAGTAATTGTAGATTTTTTTTATGTCCACTTTGTAAATAAAGTAATCAAAACAATGTTGATGTTATAGAAGTTATTATATAAAACAGGTCTAGAAAAAAGTGTCCATTTGAACGTGTGTCGCCCAAGCAGTAATGTAATTACAGTTCATGTTATCTTCGATTTCAGCTGTTAGAACATGGACACTATTTCTTTATACTGTAATTGATTATTTGAGTCCGCTTGAGCTCTATTTCATTCTTGGGAGAGAGATACGTCACCCAGCTCAGTGCAGACAGACAGGCAGGCTTTAGTGTGCACAGTCTTTACCTTTGCTGTGAGAGAACGTTTTTATCAACGTAAGACTACTTTAAAAAGGTAAATAAACAGAGAACTCGGATAATTAAAGGATGGGAAAATGAACGCATTAGAAGACGATAATATTGTGTACGAGGCAGCAGAAAACTTAATTTCACCAAAGAATACGATAAAACAAGGCAACACATGACATTTGTACAAGATCCGCTCTCCACAGGTTACACCAAGTCCAATCAAACTCTGAGATCCTTTTTCCTGCACCCTCTTACCAGTAGTATATGCTATATGCGCTATCACCATGTTCATTTTTAACCAATGAGAATGCAGTATTTGGTTTTGACATGTCCCCTTAGCCAATCAGAATCGACCGGAAGTCCCTCACGTTTCGGTCATCTGTTTGTAGTCTTTAACCAATTCCGGAAGTCCCACCCTCCCGTCATGTGACGTATTTGTAGTTTTAATGCAAATATACAAATCCCACCTCCCATCCTGTCACGTGTTTGTAGTTTGAATGCACTTTTGGAAACCGTGTTTCATGACTGTAGTTTATCACTTTGAAATGGGGAAATAAACAAAGGTTTGGGGTATTCTTTTTTAATATAAATGTATTTAAGAGTGAAAGGGGGAAAACAAGGGGAATACTTTTGTTGTGTTATATGTGTTATTTCAGAAAATAAAATAAGCTTTTTAGAAAAATAAAATAAGTTTGAAAACAGGGATATACAGTTTGTTATTCTTTATTTCAGAAAAATAAAATGAGCCGTGAAAATGGGAAAAACAAAAAGGCACAAAGTGCTGAAAAAATAAACAAGCTTGAAAATGTGAAAAAACAAACATGTATAAAGTGATGAAAAGATAAAGCAAGTTTTGAAAATAAAATGAGCAGTAAAATGTTAAAAACAAGGTTACAGTGCGTGTATTTAAAAATGAACAGTTTAAAAGCGAGAAATGTGAATTGTTAAAACCTGCAGAGAACAGAGACGCGTGTTTGTTGAAAGCAGAATAAAAACGTGCTAAACAGTTTAAAACACTTCTCAACCACCACATAGATAGATAAATGAATAAATAAAACAAAATAATGTGAGAACCTGGATACATTGTTAACAATTTGAAAACCTTATTTTACACAGCTTGAGACCCAAGCACAAGTTCCAACTTTGTTACAATGTATTTGCTTAAAGAAAAACATTTTTAAAATAAAATGCTACAAACCTTAAATGTGTGTGTGTTTGTCTGTGTCTGAGGCAATGAGGAAACTAGGGGGCCCCAGCACTGGCTAGCAGCATCGCTGGTCATGTGCTAAGGGTGTTGCTGGTACGTTTGTTCGAAGAAACGGTCCAGAACCAACAGCGAATCTTTGCAGTAAATGGTAAAAACGAGGTTGCAATACAGTTACTTAAAAATGAAAAACAATTTAAAAAGGGAGGAACGTGAATTGTTAACACGTGTAGAGGCTGCATGTCCAGAGCTATATTGCCCTGACACAGAAGGAAGAGACCCAGGCTGGTCTTAAATAGAGAAGCGTGTCTGTTGAAAAAAGACAAAATGTTTAAAATAAGGAACAACCTGTTTAAGAAATGTACATACTTAAAAGATTCCGATGACAAAGCATTTGAAAACCATTTGATTGTTACCATTAAAGTGCTTTCTAGTGTGGGAATCTTGTGGCGAAATTTGTCAACAGGATTTTTTTGAGCACATTCACATGACTGTCCTTCCAGAAACACAGAAAAACAACCTGCCTTCTCCAGACTGCAAGTTTCAGCTCTTTCCATAGATGTTCGATAGGATTCAGATCAGGACTCATAGAAGGCCACTTCAGAATAGTCCAATGTTTTGTTCTTATCCATTCTTGGGTGCTTTTAGCTGTGTGTTTTGGGTCATTATCCTGTTGGAGGACCCATGACCTGCGACTGAGTCAGAGCTTTCTGACACTGGGCAGCACGTTTCGCTCCAGAATGCCTTGATAGTCTTGAGATTTCATTGTGCCCTGCACAGATTCAAGGCACCCTGTGCCAGGCGTGACAAAGCAGCCCCAAAACATAACGAGCCTCCTCCATGTTTCACTGTAGGTATGGTGTTCTTTTCTTTGAAAGCTTCATTTTTCATCTGTGAACATAGAGCTGATGTGACTTGCCAAAAAAGCTCCAGTTTTGACTCATCTGTCCAAAGGACATTCTCCCTGAAGGATTGTGGCTTGTCAATATGCATTTTAGCAAATTCAGTCTGGCTTTTTTATGTTTTTCTTTCAAAAGTGGAGTCCTCCTGGGTCTTCTTCCATGGAGCCCACTTTTCGCTCAAAAAAGCGACGGATGGTGCGATCAGAAACTGACGTACCTTCACCTTATCTACCTGTATCTACCTGTATCTCTTTGGCAGTTATCCTTGGTTCTTTTTTCTACCATTCGCACTATCCTTCTGTTCACTCTGGGGTCGATTTTTTTTTTTCCTCTTGCGTCGGCCCAGTGAGATTGGCTACAGTTCCATGGACCTTAAACTTCTTAATAATATTTACAACTGTTGTCACAGGAACATCAAGCTGCTTGGAGATGGTCTTGTAGCCTTTACCTTTACCATGCTTGTCTATTATTTTCTTTCTGATCTCCTCAGACAACTCTCTCCTTTGCTTTCTCTGGTCCATGTTCCGTGTTGTGCACACAATGATACCAAACAGCACAGTGACTACTTTTTTCTCCATTTAAATAGGCTGAATGACTGATTACAAGATTGGAGACATGTGTGATACTAATTAAGGAAACTAATTAGTTTGAAATATCACTATAATCCAATTATTTATTATCTTTTCTAAGGGGTACCAACAAATGTGTCCAGGCCATTTTAGAATATCTTTGTAGAATAAGCAATAATTCATCTCTTTTCACAGCTTCTTTGCTTTATTCTATGACATACCAAAGGCATGCAAGTATACATGATAAAATAGCTTTTAATTTCATCACTTTTCAGGAGGAAGGAAGCATTATTTCAATGAGCTGTAAGGGTACCAACAAATTTGAGCACGTCTGTATATATATATATATATATATATACACACAGTGCCTTGCATAAGTATTCACCCCCCTTGGACTTTTCCACATTTTGTAGTGTTACAACCTGGAATTAAAATGGATTTAATTGGGATTTTTACCATTTGATTTACACATCATACTTAACACTTTGAAGCTGCAAAATATTATTTATTGTGACACAAAAGTTAATTAAACAAAAAAAAAGACATGTTTTGGTTGCATAAGTATTCACCCCCCTGAGTCAATACTTCGTAGAAGCACCTTTGGCAGCAATTACAGCTGTGAGTCTTTTTGGGTAAGTCTCTACCAGCTTTGCACATCTGGATCCTGCAATTTTTGCCCATTCTTCTTGGCAAAATTGCTCAAGCTCTGTCAAGTTGGATGGGGACCATTGGTGAACAGCAATTCTCAAGTCTTGCCACAGATTCTCAATCGGATTGAGGTCTGGGCTTTGACTGGGTCATTCTAAGACATTCAGGTTCTTGTTTTTAAACCACTCCAGTGTAGCTTTGGCTGTGAGTTTAGGGTCATTGTCCTGCTGGAAGGTGAACCTCCACCCCAGTCCCAGGTCTCTTGCAGACTGAAACAGGTTTTCCACTAGAATTTCCCTGTATTTGGCTCCATCCATCTTGCCCTCAATCCTGACCAGTTTCCCAGTCCCTGCCAATGAAAAGCATCCCAATAACATGATGCTGCCACCACCATGCTTCACCGTGGGGATGGTGTTCTCAGGGTGATGAGCAGTGTTGGTTTTGCGCCACACATAACGTTTTGCACTAAGGCCAAAAAAGTTCAATTTTGGTCTCATCAGACCAGAGAACCTTTTTCCACATGTTTGCTGTGTCTCCCACATGCCTTCTGGCAAAATCCAAAAGGGATTTGATATGGGTTTTTTCAGCAATGGCTTTCTTCGCCACTCTTCCATAAAGCCCAGCTTTGTGGGCGTTCGGGTTATAGTTGTCCCATGGACGGTTTCTCCCCATCTCAGATGTGGATCTCACCAGCTCCTTCAGAGTTACCATTGGCCTCTTGGTTGCTTCTCTGACTAATGCCCTCCTTACCTGGTCACTGAGTTTTGGTGGGACGGCCTTCTCTAGGCAGAGTCGCGGTTGTGCCATATTCTTTCCATTTTTTAATAATGGATTTAACGGTGCTCCTGGGATGTTCAAAGTTTGGGATATTTTTTTATAACCCAACCCTGATTGGTGCTTCTCCAGAACTTTATCCCGGACTTGTTTTGATAGCTCCTTGGTCTTCATGATGCTGTTTGTTTAGATATGTGCTCTAACAAACTCTGGGACCTTCCAGAAACAGGTGTATTTAACCTGAAATCATGTGAAACACCTTAATTGCACAAAGGTGGACTCCATTCAACTAATTATGTGACTTCTGAAGGCAATTGGTTGCACCAGAGCTTATTTAGGGGTGTCACAGCAAAGGGCGTGAATACTTATGCAATCAAGACTAGTTTAGTTGTGTTTAGCTATATCTGACATTTCTGTTTTCGCCGTATAGCTACAGAAAAAAATAGACCTGACTGCGTAATGAGGTTTCATAAATATTATTTCTACATTTTCTGTGTTGACAAAGTCATAATGGCGCTCTCATGGTATCGGTTACAATTAAGTCAATAATTAGATTTAACGTTGTAGGTTTTTTTTTAAATGCATATCATTTTTCCCCCAATTCCTTTTTTTTCTCAATAACTTAAGCTTACCTTTTCACAGCCTCAATCTCCCCTTGTCCGCGACATTTTCCACAGTGGCTCAGCCGTTCCCCTGTACACATGAAACATTCACAGAGCCTTTTTCAGACCTGTTTGATACACTCCCAGCTGTTTCCTTCTCCACTGCTGCTCCACGCAGCTTACTCCCAGCTCACACACAGAACCAGACTGCTTCTATTTAGTTAATGGCCACCAAGTTTCTGTCGAAACTTATTGTTGCCACCTACTATTCAGATTTGGCTATTAAAACTGCTGTGAACCCTTATACTTTTAAAATCTCTATATGGGAAATATTCTTGAATATTCTGGTTTTTCTAATATATTTTCCAATACTTCCAATAATATTTTTTTTCTATTTTACATCCATCACCTATATCATTTTTATATATATATATATATATATATATATATATATATATATATATACAGGCGTGCTCAAATTTGTTGGTACCCCTCCACAAAAAAACGAAGAATGCACAATTTTCTATGAAATAACTTGAAACTGACAAAAGTAATTGGCATCCACCATTGTTTATTCCATATTTAATAGAAATCAGACTTTGCTTTTGATTTTTATTCAACATAATATTGTAAATAATAAAACAAATGAAAATGGCATGGACAAAAATGATGGGACCGCTAACCTAATCTTTTGTAGCACAACCTTTAGAGGCAATCACTGCAATCAAACGTTTTCTGTAGCTCTCAATGAGACTTCTGCACCTGTTAACAGGTAGTTTGGCCCACTCTTCCTGAGCAAACTGCTCCAGCTGTCTCAGGTTTGATGGGTGCCTTCTCCAGACTGCAAGTTTCAGCTCTTTCCATAGATGTTCGATAGGATTCAGATCAGGACTCATAGAAGGCCACTTCCGAATAGTCCAATGTTTTGTTCTTATCCATTCTTGGGTGCTTTTAGCTGTGTGTTTTGGGTCATTATCCTGTTGGAGGACCCATGACCTGCGACTGAGACAGAGCTTTCTGACACTGGGCAGTACGTTTCGCTCCAGAATGCCTTGATAGTCTTGAGATTTCATTGTGCCCTGCACAGATTCAAGGCACCCTGTGCCAGGCGCAGCAAAGCAGCCCCAAAACATAACCGAGCCTCCTCCATGTTTCACTGTAGGTATGGTGTTCTTTTCTTTGAAAGCTTCATTTTTCGTCTGTGAACATAGAGCTGATGTGACTTGCCAAAAAAGCTCCAGTTTGACTCATCTGTCCAAAGGACATTCTCCCAGAAGGATTGTGGCTTGTCAATATGCATTTTAGCAAATTCCAGTCTGGCTTTATGTTTTTCTTTCAAAAGTGGAGTCCTCCTGGGTCTTCTTCCATGGAGCCCACTTTCGCTCAAAAGCGACGGATGGTGCGATCAGAAACTGACGTACCTTCACCTTGGGGTTCAGCTTGTATCTCTTTGGCAGTTATCCTTGGTTCTTTTTTTTCTACCATTTGCACTATCCTTCTGTTCAATCTGGGGTCGATTTTCCTCTTGCGGCCCTTAGGGAGGTTGGCTACAGTTCCATGGACCTTAAACTTCTTAATAATATTTGCAACTGTTGTCACAGGAACATCAAGCTGCTTGGAGATGGTCTTGTAGCCTTTACCTTTACCATGCTTGTCTATTATTTTCTTTCTGATCTCCTCAGACAACTCTCTCCTTTGCTTTCTCTGGTCCATGTTCAGTGTGCTGCACACAATGATACCAAACAGCACAGTGACTACTTTTCTCAATTTAAATAGGCTGAATGACTGATTACAAGATTGGAGACATGTGTGATACTAATTAAAGAAACTAATTAGTTTGAAATATCACTATAATCCAATTATTTATTATCTTTTCTAAGGGTACCAACAAATGTGTCCAGGCCATTTTAGAATATCTTTGTAGAATAAGCAATAATTCATCTCTTTTCACAGCTTCTTTGCTTTATTCAATGACATACCAAAGGCATGCAAGTATACATGATAAAATAACTTTTAATTTCATCACTTTTCAGGAGGAATGAAGCATTATTTCAATGAGCTGTAAGGGTACCAACAAATTTGAGCACGTCTGTATATATATATATATTGTAGCAGCAGCGGGATGTGTGAGACAGCAGGGAAGGGGTTAAATCCTCCCTGAAGAGTAAAACGGGAAAAAAATGCGCCTTTTGTTTATTGTTTAATTGTTTTGCTTTGCTGTTATTCAGTTTTGTTAACTGTTTTATTGGTTAATTTAATTTGCTAATTGTTTTGTTAATTATTTGCGGGGGGATATTTAAGAGAGGCAGCGAGTAGAAGGAGGCAGAAGGAAGGTGCTCTGCTTCCGAGCAGTCCTAATAGTAAGTGCTGTGTTAAGCGTGTGTGGTTTGTGTGGTGACAGGTAAACGGCTTAGCCGTCCTGTGAGTTAGGCAGGGAAAATCCTGTTTCGTTAGTGCTCCAAGAGGAGTTAGGTGTTTATTTTGTTTCTGTTTATTTTTGTGTTTATTAAAAAATTAGCGCAACCGCGCTTGACAAATCCATTTCTGGTGTGCTGGGTCGCAATTTTAAAGGGGCACGAACCCGTGAGTGGTACAATCCTATCACAATATATATGAAAAAAGAGAAAAGGATATTTCAGGTACTTAAAAAGGTAGAATAATTGATTACAAATCAATTATCAGGACGTTTCGGACTACAAGTCCTTCATCGGCTGAATACAAAAAAAACAGTGCTTTAAGAAGTTGATATATAATAATATATATTTTAAATATTAGTAGCCCTAATTTCTTTCCACATCTCTTCTCTCACCTTCCTATATCGAACACATTCAATCATCAGATTCTCCACTGTTTCCTTTGCACTACATTCTATACAGGTGTTCTTTCAGTGTTGAATGTCTTATAAGAAGCCTTATCAATGCTACTTCCTGTAGGCCCAGTCTGTGACTCTGGCCCGCATCAGTTGTCTGCAGTACATGTGTTTTGGAACTAGCAATCTGCTATCTCCAAAGTCAGTCGTTTTTCAGAGAATAACACGAGTGTAGCTTTGCCAGTCCACGTGCTTAGCAAACTGCTACGCAATTCTTGTTCCATGTTTTCTAACAACCACCCTTCCCTAATTTTAACCTTACTTTGATCCTTATAAAACTACCTACCCTTTTTTCCTTGATCCCATATATTCTGCCATTCATTAATAATCTGTTTCTCAATTATTTTATAATATTCATTTAAACCATACTGCACATTCATATCCACTTCCTCATTCTGCACTGCTAATTTAGCTGACTCATCCACGCTCTCATTCCCATCTATTCCTACATGAGCCGGAATCCATAATGCAATTACATATAAACCTAAATAGCAGCATTCTGTAAATAATACATTATTTCATGCACTAAATCTCTTCTATCACCCCTTTTTTAATCTCTGTAACCCGACAATGAATCTGAAACAATGACTGTTCTATTGTGGTCGTGTGCACATAAAGAAGTGACACAATAAGCGTGTCATCTGCTGTAATTAATTGTACGACAGAAAGCCTGGCCAGGCATTAAATGTGATGCCCTTTCATGTGTTGTTTCGTGAAAAGCGCGGCAAATTTTTCCAAATTCTGCGGCAAGGGTCTACGATTTCTTGAATTCTGCGGTAGCCTTTTAAAAGTTCAAACCAACCCGGTTCCTTTGTTAATTTCTTTTTTTTTATAGGACATGTTTTCAAAGATTATTACAGTACATGAGAAATCGAATAGCAAATAAATACAGAAACACATTTATTGAAACTTTAATAACTTTTATTAATTCCAAAAACAAAATTGTGAGGCCACTGTCAGCAGGTAGAAAAGTAAAATAAATGATCAAATAAATACTGGCGTTTTGCAGTTTGAAACCTTTACTGCTATGAGGGGGAAAAAACGACTTTGAAAGTGAGCAACTGCAACTAGAAACTAGAAACTATAAAATTGACTTGAAATAAAAATAAATAAATAAATAAATAAATAAATAAATAAATAAATACAAATATTCTCCATTTTGTCAGGACTGTGAGTCAGGTGATTAAAGTCGTGTTTTCCCATTGAAGAAGAGCAAACAGGACTTTTTCAGAAACGACATGCATGGTCTGCAAAACAGTTAACCCCCTTCCTCATATAGGAGTCTCGGGTATTCCCCAGCACGATCAGCGGCTGTTTTATTTCCTAAGTGGTTTTGCCTCCAGGCACATGTCTGCTCTTAATAAATGGATCCATGTTAGCTGAGGATTTGAATATCCACAGCACGGCAGGGTCTAAAACTAGTGGATTGCTTTTCCTAAGAGCGGGTTGAGCAAGATAAACAAAGCAGAGGTATTCAAAAATCTCACTGCGCCACCTTGTGGAGTGTTTAAAAACTCGAATTTGTTCTCATGAATGCTAGTTAGGCTTGTTGCCGTGGAAAATCAATAATTCTGCAACCCAGTGACTAAAAATTACGCTGGCTTGTTGTATTGGTCACGCCCTTTTTGGGCAGATTTATTCGTCGGGAGTGGGAGTTTGAGAGAGTTAACTTTCCTTACCTGTCTGCTGTTCCGGTGAGATGTCCTTTTCTTAAATGGTTGCCATGTGGGAGTTAATAATTTTTTTTTTTTAGCCAGGTTGCTTTCAATGTACGAGCGTGTGATTATTGTGATTACTGAGGTTTTTTGTACACGGTGTTTCTTTTAAAAACGAATACTAGTGATGGGGTAAAAGCCGGAACGAGACTGAACGGCCCGGAACGGTACTTTAATCAATTCAATTGCTTTAAAAAACAGCATAAAAAGTTACAGACATACGAGGAGAATATTTTAACAATCAGAACCGATTGATAACGCTGTCATTAACCCGTTCGGCCCAGAACCCTCTTTTTATCACAAAAAAAAGCTCCGGAACACTGGGTTCCGAAGGTGCAAAGACGACGAAAATTATACATAATACAACTAAGTGGGATCAACATAAAACTATTGAAAAAACCCACCGAACCGACCTTTAACTGCCCATTCCGTGCAAAAAACAGCTGTACAGACAAAACCGTCCGGAACACGGGGTTCCGAAGGAATACAGAGCATGAAAATGATACACACAATACAAGTAAGTGGGAACAACATAACACTGCTGAAAAAACCCACCGATCCAAAAACGGTTCTATGTCTTTGTGACAGAGAGAGAAAGAATTCAAACTGTAAATCTCCCTCCCGACCAAAGAAGGCGCTTGGTAAGGTGGATCGTATGCTTCCTCCTAGATGGACTGCCTTGACGGTAGGCAGAAACCGGAAGGTGACCATATTAGGGGGAGCGCGTAGTTGCATGTACCTGGAAGGATTCCATTGCAATCAGCTGCGGGGCGGGCCCCTAGTGGAGAAACCATGGCAACGGGTTGCTTGCAGGGAGGAGGTTCTGGGTACAAAAGGGGAAGCAGCTACGTTAGTACGCCCCTTGCGCTGATGACGATATTCAGCCGGAGCCTGTGTGTTTGTTATTGTTTTTTTGTGTCGTTATCAGAGGAGGAGTGAGAGTCGGGAGCTGCAGCCGCGGAGCCAGCATTAGACCGGAGCACGTCCCTCACAGCACAACACAGCACAGCACCAGCACTCACCACGACCCGGAAGAAAGAGCACAGTTTTCGTGCACGGAGGATTGTGGTTCAGGAGTGTCATTCTTTTGTTATTAAGGACTGTAACCCTGCCGTGTTCCCCGATACCATCGCTGGAAAAGGGGGGTTATTATTATTATTTATTGCAATTATTGAAAATTAAAAACACAGACGTTTTTTGGGAGAACTCTGGTCTGGACATTGCCTTTATTATCACCACTCACATCCTGTTCACAAGTGGTGTCAGAAGGGATTTTACAATGGACCCTGCAGCACTGAACACCATGATGGAGGCTCAGGCACGGAGGCATGAAGAGACCTTGGCAGCGGTGATGGAGAGGATGAATGCCATGTTCCTCGCGCCAACCAGAGGAGGGAACCGGTGGCCGAACCAGCAGCAAGCGCCTCCGAAACCTAAAGTGGTGAAGATGTCGCTGGAGGATGATCCCAGGCCTATTTAACATCCTTTGAAAGGCAGGCGACAGCAGCCCTATGGCCTCGGGGTGGTGGGCTACCCAGCTGGGACCCAATCTGATCGGGAAGCCCAGGCAGCCTACCACGCTTTAACCCATGAACAAGCCATGGATTATGATGTGGTAAAGAAAGCCATCCTTCAGCGACTGGACATCACGGAGGAGACGACCGCCCGGTTCGGGAGTACCAACGCTTGAAGGAGTCCGACCCCGAGTAATGGCCCAGCAGTTGGTGGACCAGGTGACCCGTGGCTCTGCCCTGGTGAACGACAGCAGAGGAGGTGGCTGAGATTGTCACCATTGAACAATTTATACAGTTGCTGGGGCCAGAAGCCAGTAATTGGGTCAGCCGGCACCGCCCACCACGCTGGACGCCGCAGTCAGGGTTGGCTGAGGGGCACGAGGACTCTATGCCCACACCGCTGCCCACCCCGACATCCCACGCCGACCTTCATCAGACCCAGGATGGCGGGCCCAAGGCCTGGGCCCTTCACCCACACACACACCCTTCACGCCTGGACCAGCACCCTCCACGTTCCCCAATGGGTGGCCTGGCCCACAACACTGGAGGCCGAGGTCAACCCCAGCTGGGGTAGAACAGGGGCCCCTCCCGCTGTCAGGTCGGCAGCGGGACAATCAGGCTCCGTGGGCCTCTCCCTCTGGGAATGTTACCGGTGCCATGGGTCGGCCACCTTGCCGGAATTGCCCTCAGCAATGGAGTGTGGTGCGACCCCGCATTATTTGGTACCGGCGACAGGTAAGTCCAGGGGTAATGATTGGGATGGACCTTGTATTGTTGATGTGCGGGTTGGTAATGTGAGCACCCACGCATTAGTGGACTCTGGGTGTGGTCAGACCTTTATTTCGGAAACTCTCTTAGAAGGGGTACCTTGGTGGTCACGTGGGTTAGTGGTCATCTCCTGTATCCATGGAGATAACAAGGACTACCCCCTCACTAAATTAGATGTGACCATTGGTAGTCACACCCGCCGTGTAATTGTGGCGGTGGCAAAAAGGTTGCCATACCCTGTTATTTTAGGTCGACTGGCCATGTTTCGAAACAATTATAAACCAAAAGGTAGAGCCAGTCTCCGGTAAGACCATAGGAGCAGCGGGGGAAACTATTGGAGATATTTTTCCGCTGCATGCTGATCTGTTCCCCTCGGTTCCGCCCAAAAAAAACTAAGCGAGAGAAGGGTGGAAAAATGGGGGGCGCATCAATGACACGAGGTTGGGGTTTGGTAGGAGACTCCTCCGTCTGATAAACGCCAGGAAAGGGAACTGGGATCCAGTGTGACCGACCGGGCCGGGTTACTGAGACCCTAGTGCTGAGGCTACCATATCCCCTTCGATATACCGAAGGTCTGGGACCGAGATGTTGATCTAGCGACGAGCAAAAAAATGATCCCAGCTGGCTACAACCTCTGGGGGGCAGGGTCGGTCTATCGAGGGAAGGAAGTAGATGGCAATCGACGCTCACATACCCTCACCACATTGTGCTTGGGCATTTGCTGTATAGAGTATCCGGAGCCCCGAGCACAGGGGCAGACTGTAACACAGTTACTCGTTCCTCAGTCTTTTCGACATGAGATCATGCGGTTGGCTCATGATGTCCCTTGTTCGGGCCACTTAGGTAGCGAAAAGACTCAGGAACGAATATTGGCTCGATTTTACTGGGCGGGAGTGTACAGTGAGGTGAAGCGGTATGTGGCAACCTGTAGAGAGTGCCAACAGGTAGCCGGGCGGGGTTCGCCTGCCCCATTGGTTCCACTGCCCCTGATCAATATCCCTTTGAACGCATTGCAATGGACATAGTGGGCCCATTGAGCCAGTCTGACTGTGGATATCTCATATTTTAGTAGTGGTGGACTACGCGACCAGATATCCAGAGGCAGTACCATTGAGGTCCACTAGTGCATTAGCGATTGCAAAAGAGTTAGTGCAGATCATAGCGAGAGTAGGGATCCCCAAAGAAATTCTGACTGATCACGGAACTAATTTTTATGTCACGGTGTTTAAAGGAACTGTATAAATTATTACAAATTGATCCATTCGGACCTCCGTTTATCACCCGCAATCGGATGGTTTGGTGGAACGTTTTAATCAGACATTGAAGCAGATGCTGAGGCGGTTTGTCAACCAGGAGCAAAAACATTGGGCTAAACTCTTCCCTACCTGATGTTTGCAGTGAGAGGTGCCTCAGAGCTCGACCGGGTTTTCTCCTTTGAGCTGCTGTACGGGAGACAGCCTTTGAGGGGTCCTTGATCTTGTAAAGGAAGGATGGGAGGAGCAAAATAAAGATGCTAAAAACATAGTGAAATATGTAATTATGTTGAGAGATCGCCTGCAATTGGTTGGTCATTTGGCACACGAAGAACTTAAAAACAGGCTCAGCATCGGCAAGAGCAGCAGTACAATAAACAAGCACGGATTCAGACTTTTCGGCCAGGAGATAAGGTACTGCTGCTACTTCCCACTGGTGAGTCTAAACTGTACGCTAAGTGGCAGGGACCATATGAGGTGATGCGGCAATTGGTAATGTAAACTACGAAATCAGACAACCCGATCGCCCGAAACAAAACTGAAATTTACCATATTAATTTATTAAAACCCTACAATGAAAGGGAGGCCCTGTTTATAGCCAATGACAGTATAGAAGAGGATTTTTGGTCCCTCTGTCAGTACACCAGCTACAGTTAACATTCCGATGGGGAACAGTTACTTCCTGATCAGAAGTGTGAACTCCGTGGGTTAGTGAAACAATTTGGTGATTTTTTTCTGACTTGCCTGGCAGAACTAATATGATTGAACATGCTATTATTCCTCCCGCAGGTGTCAGGGTTCGAGAGAGACCGATCGAATCCCGGAGAGTCGCAGGGGTGCCGTTCGGGAGGTGAGGGATATGCTCGAGCTTGGAGTCATTGAGCCTTCCCGAGGCGAGTGGAGCAGCCCGATAGTGATGGTGCCTAAGAAGGACGGCTCCACCGGTTTCGTGGATTTCAGAAAGGTTAATGCCATCTCCAAGTTTGATGCATATCCCATGCCTGGGGTAGACAAGCTCCTCGACCGACTGGGAGGAGCGCGGTTGATTTCGACTTTGGATCTGACGAAGGGATACTGGCAAATTCCACTAACCCAGAGTTCGAAGAGAAAACTGCTTTCTACCCGGTGGCTTGTTCCATTTCCAGACCATGCCCTTTGGGTTGCATGGAGCCTCGCCACCTTTCAGAGACTGATGGACCAGGGTTCTGGCCCCATCAGCAGTATGCCGCTGCATACATTGATGACGTGGTGATTTTCAGCTCTACCTGGAGAGAGCATATTATTAGACTTTTCGCCGTCCTACGGTCTCTGAGGGAGGCGGGCTGACGGCTAACCTGGGCAAGTGTGCATTCGGCAAACAAGAAACCCAGTATCTTGGCTTCCTTATGGATAATGGGCGGGTAAAGCCGATCGCTTCTAAAGTCCAGGCTCTAGTGGTGAGACGGCGATCCCGAGAACCAAACCGCAGGTGAGATCACTATTGGGGTTAGCAGGCTATTATCGCTTTATCCCCGAGTATGCCACCATAGTTAACCCTTGGTAGAGCTCACCAAAAGACGGCTCCAAAATAGTTAAGTGGACAGGGGAGTGTCAGGGCCTTTGACACGATTAAGAGGAGACTATGCCAGGCCCCAGCACTTATTTCACCAGATTTCAGTAAGGAGTTCATCCTCCAGACCGATGCCTCCCAGATTGGTCTGGGGCGGTCCTGTC
>CM072692.1:15574140-15586640 GCA_036884735.1 Huso huso | reverse complement strand
AAGAAGCTGTTCAGGAATCCAAATCACTGAGCTGAGTCTCAAGCCCAGGGTTAGAGTCCAGACCTCTGTGTGCTTTACAATGCTTCCCTATGCTTAACCAGACCTCTCTGTGCTTTACAATGCTTCCCTATGCTTTACCAGACCTCTCTGTTTTACAATGCTTCCCCATGTTTTACCAGACCTCTCTGTGCTTTTACAATGCTTCCCTATGCTTTACCAGACCTCTCTGTGCTTTACAATGCTTCCCTATGCTTTTACCAGACCTCTCCGGCTTTTTTACAATGCTTCCCTATGCTTTACCAGACCTCTCTGTGTTTACAATGCTTCCCTATGCTTTACCAGACCTCTCTGTGCTTTTACAATGCTTCCCATGCTTTACCAGACCTCTCTGTGCTTTTACAATGCTTCCTATGCTTTACCAGACCTCTCTGTGTTTTTTACAATGCTTTCCTATGTTTTACCAGACCTCTCCGTGTTTACAATGCTTCCCTATGCTTTTACCAGACCTCTGTGCTTTTACAATGCTTCCTATGCTTTACCAGACCTCTCTGTTTTTACAATGCTCCCCTATGCTTTTTACCAGACCTCTCTGTGCTTTACAATGCTTCCCCATGCTTTACCAGACCTCTGTCTGTTTTACAATGCTTCCCTATGCTTTACCAGACCTCTCTGTGCTTTACAATGCTTCCCTATGTTTTACCAGACCTCTCTGTGCTTTTACAATGCTTCCCTATGTTTTACCAGACCTCTGTGCTTTTACAATGCTTCCCTATGCTTTACCAGACCTCTCTGTGCTTTTTACAATGCTTCCCTATGATTTACCAGACCTCTGTGCTTTACAATGCTTCCCTATGCTTTACCAGACCCCTCTGTGCTTTACAATGCTTCCCTATGCTTTACCAGACCTCTCTGTGCTTTACAATGCTTCCCTATGCTTTACCAGACCTCTCTGTGTTTTTACAATGCTTCCCATGCTTTACCAGACCTCTGTGTGCTTTACAATGCTTCCCTATGCTTTACCAGACCTCTCTGTGCTTTTACAATGCTTCCCTATGCTTTACCAGACCCTCTGTGCTTTTACAATGCTTCCCTATGCTTTACCAGACCTCTCTGTGCTTTTACAATGCTTCCCTAAGCTTTACCAGACCTCTTTCTTTCTCATTCACCTCTTTCTTTCTCATTCTCATTTGAAAAGCCATGTTAATGAGTATTAATAAAAAGAAAGTCACAGTTAATCAAATAACATTTTTTTTTTTATTAAATCACATTACTAAAATCTGAAAAGATAAACAGAACAAACATTTCATGGAAATCAAAAGATAAACAAAAACACACACACAATAAAGCAAACTTAATTTCACTTTTTTTAAAACTGTTACAGCACTGAGTATTGGATGCCATTTTCTAAAATATATATAAAACATAATAATTCTTAAAAAAGAAATTAAATACAGTTACTCAGATGAAATCCATTAGATTTGCTAAAAAACAAATAATTCCCCTCGTTTCACTCTGCAGGTGGCGCCGTTTTACCCCCTAACTTTCATCCAAAGTTGTGTCAGATTGAACATTCCCTTCACCCGAGGAGTGGAGAGGACAGACAGGGAGTTCAATACAAAGGGTTTCTTACAACACAAAACAGTCTAGTTCAGCTGGCAGATTGTTACAGGGGAACCAAAACGAAGCCAAAACCCAGGATAGAGCGGCTCAGTGAATGTGGTTTGGAATCTGTGCAGGAGGGTCATTGTGTCAGAGACGCCATAAAAGGACAGCGTGCGGCATTAAAGTCCAGATACACTCCTATTCTGGGGAGTGGGGGCAGTTATTGCAGTTTGATTGTTATTGTGCCGGGCAGAGTAACTGGAATCAGAGCAGCGCAAACTCCAGGACTTGTCATTGAATCCAAGGATACAGGAATGATCCTCTCCTTTCCTGCTGATTCCTTTATATGTGACTCCTATATCAGCCCCTCCCCCACTGCACTCAATCTCCCAGTAACAGCGAGTCCCAGACAAACCCTCTCTGCAAAGCACTTGGTACTGGCTGTCAAATCTCTCTGAGTGATCAGGATATCTCTGGGTCTCTCTCCTCCATGTCACCTTTCTGTTCCCTTCAGACAGACAGAGGTTTCTATGCACTGTGTTGGGGTCCAGTGTGAGCTGACAGGAATCTGATTGAAGAGAAGAGGACGGGTAGAGGAGAGACGGTTAGAAAAGTCAAATCACTGAGAAAATCAACAGTCATTGTCTGCTGCATCCTCACATCCTGTTTATGGAAGGTGTGTGTGTTGTTTTAATTATTTTTTTTAATACATTTTGACCACTTTTTTAAACTTTTAAATTGAATTCCCTGCCTCAAGATGGCTTCCCGTGGACCGGCATGGACCTCTCAGAACTACATTTCCCATCATCCTCCTGCTCACTGGTAATTCCATCTCAATTACATATGTGAGCAGGAGGATGATGGGAAATGTAGTTCTGAGAGGTCCATGCGGGTACATGGGAAGCTGTCTTTAAACCCTCTTGATTGTTTTGTTCATTATAATTCCTCGATCTTATCAAACTTCTTCAATTGGAACCAATCAAATGCAGCTCTGCATACAATTACAGTTCACTTAATGTTCCTACAGGGTATGTGTTGCCATTTTACCCACTCAGACCCCTTGCTTACTAAATATCTTCAATAGAATATCATCCACTCTTCAAATATCTGTCAAATATTTTAATGAGCAATCTATCCCACAAGTGCAGTGATACTGCAAGATACATTTACTACCAGCACAGGATGACTGGGAGGGATAGCTGTTCATTTTACCCCACAACTGGTTTCACATGCATTGTACATGTATTAAAAAGATGGGATGATTATCTATTCAGGGATACCAAGATATTTAGGGAGAAAGGTCTGAGTGGAAAACAGGCAACAAATGCCCTCCCCAGTCATTCTGCATGTATTCATCTGAACCAATACTTGTTGGAGAGGAGTGTAGATTAATGGCTTCACAATTACTAATAAATAATAATAATTGCTGCTCTCAAGCTCCACCCCTCCCTGTTCTGTAGTGTTAGCTCTTCTCACAATGGAGTGACACATTTCTCAATGAAATGTTTCAGTGAAACAGACTTACATTTTAAAAACTCAGCTCTGTTCCTTGGCTCTGGAGCCTGCAGACTGTAAACTGCAACTTCATTCACTGGGCAGAAAAAAGTGAGAGAAATAGAATTGAAACATGTGGATTAATACACAACACACACAAGACTCCAAACAGCAATCTGCCATGCTCTTAATCTTTAAACACAAAGTGCATCTGTTCATCTAATACAACTCCAGCCACTCTTTCACTGAGGCGTTAGGGCCTTCCAAAAAGGGAGAATGTCTGTAGAGATAAAATGTTTTGCTGGAAGAAAAGCCTTACCTTTGAAATGTCTGTCACTTCTCCTAGACCCCAGGGTATAAACTGCTGTTTCATTCACTAAATAAAATAGAGAAAACTGTTTTAAACCAAAGACTTTATGTAGAGGATTTGGAATACAAACATGACCTCCAATTCCTATAAATCTTTGATGAGAAAGTGCAGGACTATAAGTTAGCATCCTATACTGCGTTGTTTAATGTTTGAATCCCTCTGTCTCTGTTTGAATGCTATTGTGTTGTTTTCTCATGTAATGTCTTTAGAAACTCTCTTCCTTCCTGCTCTCATCACTCAGGATGTCACTGTAAATGAGGTGGGGCGTTTTAACCTGGGAAATCATTTGAAATAGAACATCTGCAATATTCATATATCCAACAATTTGCAAGCCATGGTCTATTTGAGAAATCTCTACCAAAGGAATCTATTTCACACCAACCTGTTGTGGTTATTTTGACTAATTCCCCCTTGCAGAAGTCCTCAATATGGTCTTTAAGTTTAGATACTGCTTTCCTCACAGCCCCAAAAGAGATGTCTGTGTTGACAGTAATGCTGGGTAAGTCTCCAGCTTCAGGAGGGGCACAGAGAGGCTGGAAATTCTACAACAGGAAAGTGGAGAAAATGGGTTTTCAGTGAAACAGAATGGGGTTCAAAACATTCCTGGGGAAAAGCAAGGATTCATTCAATTGGAGGGGTTTGTCTGAAACCGTCCCAGTTATGGACTTGAGATTTTCTAACAAGCAGTGATGTTACCTGTAGAAAATGGATGTGATCCTCTGTCTCTGAAAGCTGTTTCAGCTCAGCGTTTCTCCTCCTTAGCTCAGCAATCTCCTGCTCCAGTTTCTTCATGCGTTCTTCAGCCTGATTCACTGCAGCCTTCTTGTTAGCTCCAATCAGCTCAATAACCTCAGTGTGGATCTTCTCAATGGATCGGATCAGCTCAGTAAAGATTTTCTCACTTTCCTTTATTTCTATGCATGCAGATCTCTGAGTGAAAGAACACAGTAGAGGAGACATGGTTAGAATTGATATCAAAAAACACATCAGGTATAGACAGTAAACTTCTGTAGATGTGTTCCAGTCCATCTGTTAATAATAATAATAATAATAATAATAATAATAATAATAATACACCCCTCTTTTCAATACCCACTTTCAGTGACTCCACAGCCTGTTTCAGCTCCCTCAGTTTCTTTCAGTCTCCTGGATTCTCTGTTGTATTTCTGTCTGTGTCTCTCCCAGCTGCTTCTGTGTAGAAACACAGTGACACAGTGACATTTCTGATGGGGCACATTTCTGATATCCTGTCACACCCAACACAGGATATTTCAAAAGCAGGCTGTATTATTCACACCTGTCCCAGTAATGGTGTTATGTCCTATAAGGTTTGAATAATACAAATACTAAAATAATGGACATACTGAGAAGATTATAATTATATCAATCTCAATTGCAAAATATCACCTCTGTTTATCCTGCAAAAGGTTACAAGTATACCTAAAAAAACTAAAAAAAATACTTTTAAGTATTATGTACATTTTTAATTGTTACAACATTAAACACTCCAGCTCTCTGAACAAAAGAGACACACTCATTTACACTAATGAAAGTAAACCGAGGGAGGTCTTTTTTTGTTATTAAGCTCTGGAATTATAGAGAGTCCATTGTTGTCAAGGAAGATGGGACTTTAATGCTTTTTTTAAATGTAGATTAAAACTCATTTTATAAATTACCTGAGATTTTAATATTTTTTCACATTTGGTATTTGACTTTCTAATTCCAATAGATTTTTTTTTTTATTAGACTGTTTTTAATTGTTCTATTTTTTATAAACTGGATTTTTATTTTAGTTTTTCAAATTTTACAATTAAACTGGATATTTTATTTATTTATTCCAATTGTATAACATTTTTGTATTTTACTTTAATTGTTCTATTTTTGCAATTACCTTTTTATCTCACTGTTTTTCAAATTTCATAATTAATACCTAATGTGTATTTATTTCCTTTTCATAACATTTTGTAGTAGACAGCATTTCATTGAAAGGTTTAATTGTTTTTTGTGTGTGTGAAGTGCTTTGGACATGGACATGTTAAATATCACAGAAATGGTTCAAACCCTTACCTGTTTCACACTCCTTTCTGTCTCAGCTGAGACTGTATCATGGCTCTTGTGATCCTTGTCTGTACACAACACACAAACACAAGTCTGATCGGTTCTACAGAAGATATCCAAAACCTTCTGGTGTTCAGCACAAAGCTTCTGCTCCAGATTTCCAATTGCATTGATCAGCTTGTGCCTCTTTAATGGAGTAACCTCACTGTGTGGCTTGAGGTGGGTTTCACAGGCCAGGCACTTCAAACAGGATTTCACAGCTTTGAACTTTCTCCCAGTGCAGAAATCACACGGCACATCTCCAGGTACAGCATAACTTTGAGCAGGAGGAGGGTTGAGCCTTCTCCTCTTGAATTCTCCTGCAATTTCAGCCAGCATGGTGTTTCTGCGCAGAACAGGCCTTGGGGTAAAGGTCTCTCTGCACTGGGGGCAGCTGTAGACACCTGTATGATCAGTGTGATCCCAGCAGTTCTTAATACACCCCATACAGTAACTGTGACCACATGGAATAGCGACTGGGTCCTTCAATAGCTCCAGACACAGTGAACAACTAAACTGATCCTCTGACCACAAGTTTGAAGCCATTCTTTCTGCAGTGAGACAGAGAGAGAGTGATGATTTCACAACAAACGAAACTTAACTGTGTGTCTGAATTGGGATTAAATACAACAGATCTTGAATGGAAGGCGGGCTCGGGGCTCCCCTTCATACAATACACTCTGTTACTCAAACACACGTGTTTGCATTCAGTGAGCTACTGTGTGTTTATGAAATAACTCCAGCTTAAACAGCACTCTTAGAAGAATGAAAGTGTGTGGAAATAGTGGTCCTTTCCAACGGTATTATCTTACATCTTTACCGTTAACTAATGCACTCTCTAATCAATATTGTGCAAATATAGCAAACCGTATATCATTTCAATTGAACTAGGCTAGCGTTTAAAGATTCATTTACTTTACCACGTGCGTCCCTGTACTACTAGCCTATACGATTCAAATAATAAGAACACATTATTTACACGCTGAAATATTATCCGTACTGGTTTCTCTAGTCCCCCGTTGCATTAATAACACGTTTATATCGAGTATAATAGAAATACACAAAGTCGCATTTCTTACCTAACCAGGTAAACACGGCGCTGTTGTTGTTTCTGCTTCCTCCTCTCTCGAATGCTAGGTGCGTAATTGCTGAAGACACGCCTATTTCATTATGATAATTTCCGGTGTCAGACCGGAAGATCCCTCCCGCGCGGGAAAGGGAGCGCGCCTGAGGCTCGTGCTTCACGTGCGCGGTTCTTTCCGGTCCGCGTTTCATCTTGCTTACCCTTATTATTATAATATTGGTAAATTGAATAAGGGTGAGATTGAGTTTATATTGAAATGAATGTGAAGTGAAGCATTCTTATTGAGTACATAATCATAATCATAATAATAATAATCATAATAATAATAATAATAATAATAATAATAATAATAATCTGGATTTCTGTCTTTAATTACTATTATTATTATTATTATTATTATTTATTTCTTAGCAGACGCCCTTATCCAGGGCGACTTACAATCGTAAGCAAAAACACGATTACTATACTATGGGTATCGGCACACCCATATTTCTAATATCTGTGTAAAAAATTCTGACACATCTCTCTCATCCATGGCAAGATTCCATATCAACCTGTAATATTATTTTATTGTTTTACTTAGAAGAAAACGTGTTTTTTTTTTTTTTATTCCGGTAATACCTTTAAATAGGATTAGCTCAAATGTGTATCAAACAGATATACATTGACTTTCTAGACCACACAGAAAAGTCTATTCTTCAAGTGAAAATAAGACTTCAGTTCAGGCAGCAAAAATACAATTCCTTTGCCATAACTCGTGTCTCACACGGGTTCAGGCTGCGTTCACGCGATACGCAGACTTTGCTCAGTCTGGCGCGGGTTCCCGCGGAAAACCCGTCCAACTTCATCGCCTGCGTGAACTCAGCCGGAATGACGCCACCAGGTCACGATCCACGGGTTTAAAAGTCTGCGCGCAGCGCAGCTTCTCAAGAGGTTCTGGCGCTGGAGCCGCGCGCAAAAAACAAGCGTGTAACAGCAGATCCAATCCTCACTCCGGTGCTACTGCCACCTAGTGAGGGGTGTGAATCACTTCCAGTCATGCCATTAATTATCTTATGAATGATTTGTAATACAAATTAAAATGATTTGACTCTTTTTCCACACAGTTATTATACTTTTCAAATATTCAGATATTTATTCTAAAGGTTTAAACATGTAAATAATAATGCTAAACGGTTGAAATGAACGTAAAACCGCTCTGTTATTTTCAGCAGGTGTAATTGGGTATTGATGAAAGGCTATCAGGGACAGGGAATAACCTTCTTTGAATTAAGGAGAATAAATCAGCTTTAATAACAGGTAGTTGAAGTGAGACATGTGACCATATGTGCAAGTATTTGAACTATTTTTGTTCCAGATCAAAATACAGTACTGTCTAACAACCCCTTTGTGAGAGGGCGGGGGGAATCCTGCCCGTTATAATACTCATTAATTTGTCTCACATCACAAAACATACGTTTATATTATCTCATTATAGCAGGGACTGTTTCTACTATACATTTTCTGATCATGCTGTAAATTATGACGCTGGTGGAGCAACAAAGTGAACTTCGATTGCATCCTCTTCTTCTGCGATTAGAATTTCTCTCAACACAGCCTCCATTTCGGTTCTGCTCAGAACTGTTGTTCATCTACCAAAGCTGTCCACGCTGCGTCGGCACACACCGTGACGTCAGACGCAGACTCCCGTCTGCAATCTAGCGGCAGAAAAAGTGTCGTGACCCACCCAAAATACTTGGTGTCATTACCCAGGTGTTTCCATTTTTTTGTCCACTACCTGTAGCTGCTGGACACCTAGGCTTTCTATTGGTGCGCTGTTTACCAGAAGGCGTTTGCGTTAATCAATCAAAGGAAGGTGGAAATGGAGACTTACAGCAGCGAAGCGCCTTGGCCGACAATGCAAACAGATTACGTTTTAAATATTACCTTCAATATTTTTTTCTCCTTTCATACATTGATCTTTTTCTCAAGAACCTGCTGATGCTATAAGAATATAAATAATGTCTCAATGTTGGGATTTAGTATTTTTTTCAACAAAACAAATGCAGTCCAGTATACTGGAGATTTTTAATTAAGGACTTTGTTCCAGAATTTTTACACGTCACAAGCATAAAGTACAGAATGTATTTGATAAATTGCATATTGATTTTGTTTTTAGGAAATGAAAGTTTATCTGATTATTTTATTGTATAGTATATTTCTTTAGATTTAATTTTAAATTTGTACTTTTAATGATTAGTGATATGTAAGAATACATGTGCACATTTCAATGTGTATGTTCACTGTGATACTCATCACAGAAAAACAAAATACCGTATTACTTCAAATTAGAGCTGCCTCGAATGAAAGACGTCCTCGTATTGATGCTGCAGTCAGATATCAGCTTTATAATAGAGCCCCCTTGAATAAACACTGTCAATAAAGAAATGTACAAAAAAAACACACAGTAAACAAATAAACACACAACACTGACTGTACAGCAACACTCTCAATCCACAACTAATACAAACTAAGTGCAAATAAACACAACACTGACTGTACAGCAACACCCCTCAATGAACAAATAAACAAACACACAACACTGACTGTACAGCAACACCTCAAATCCAGCACGTGAACATTACAAACTAATGCACACACACACAGTGAACAAATAAACACACAACACTGACTGTACAGCAACACCCTCAATCCAGCACGTCAATTACAAACCCACACACAGTGAACAAATAAAACACAACACTGACTGTACAGCAACACCCCCTCAATCCAGCACGTCAATTACAAACTAATGTACACACACACAGTGAACAAATAAACACACAACACTGACTGTACAGCAACACCTCAATCCAGCACGTCAATTACAAACTAATGCACACACACAGTGAACAAATAAAACACAACACTGACTGTACAGCAACACCCCCCTCAATCCACAGCACGCCAATTACAAACTAATGTACACACACAGTGAACAAATAAACACACAACACTGACTGTACAGCAAACCCCTCAATCCAGCACGTCAATTACAAACTAATGCACACACACAGTGAACAAATAAAACACACAACACTGACTGTACAGCAACACCCCTCAATCCAGCACGTTTTACAAACTAATTACAAACGGTGAACAAATGCACAGCACACATAGTGTACAAACTAACAAATAAACACACAACACTGACTGTACAGCAACACCCATTCAATCCAGCACACAATTACAAACTAATGTACACACACACAGTGAACAAATAAACAAATAAACATAACACTGACTGTACAGCAACACCACTGAATGTACAGCTCAATCCAGCAGCACAGTGAACAAATTACAAACTAATGCACACACACACAAAACTAGTGAACAAATAAACACACAACACTGACTGTACAGCAACACCCCTCAATCCAGCAACGCCATTACAAACTAATGCACACACACACAGTAAAACAAATAAATACACAACACTGACTGTACAGCAACACCCCACAATCAAATAAACACACAACACAATTATAAACTAATGCAATGACATTACAAACTAACACACAGTGAACAAATAAAACACACAACACTGACTGTACAGCAACACCGTCCCTACAATCCATGCACACAGTGAACAAATAAACACAAAACTGAATGCACACACACATCCAGCGTGAACAAATAATGCACACACACAGTAAACAAATAAACACTGACTGTACAGCAACACCCCTCAATCCAGCACGCTAATTATAAAACTAATGCACACACACACAGTGAACAAATAAACACACAACACTGACTGTACAGCAACACCCCTCAATCCAGCACGCCAATTACAAACTAATGCACACACACACAGTGAACAAATAAACACACAACACTGACTGTACAGCAACACCCCCTCAATCCAGCACGTCAATTACAAACTAATGTACACACACACACACAAGTGAACAAATAAACACACAACACTGACTGTACAACAACACACGGTGAACAATAAACACACAACCTGAGTACAGCAACATCAATCCAGCATCAATACAAACTAATGTACACACACACAGTAAAACAAATAAACACACAACACTGACTGTACAGCAACAACCCCCTCAATCCAGCACGCCAATTACAAACTAATGCACACACACACAGTAAACAAATAAACACACAACACTGACTGTACAGCAACACCCCCAATCCTCAATCCAGCACGTGAACAAATAAACAAACTAATGACAAGCAACACATCAGTAAACAAACTAAACACACAACAGTAAACAAATGACTGTACAGCAACACCCCTCAATCCAGCACGTCAATTACAAACTAATAAACACACACACAGTGAACAAATAAACACACAACACTGACTGTACAGCAACACCCCTCAATCCAGCACACACACACAGTTACAAACTAATGCACACACACACAGTGAACAAATGAACAAAACACACAACACTGACTGTACAGCAAACACTGACTAATTACAACAGCAAAACACCCCTCAATCCAGCAACACCTCAACGCACGCAATTACAAACTAATGTACACACACACAGTGAACAAATAAACACACAACACTGACTGTACAGCAACACCCCTCAATCCAGCACGCCAATTACAAACCAATGCACACACACACACAGTGAACAAATAAACACACAACACTGACTGTACAGCAACACCCCTCAATCCAGCACGTCAATTACAAACTAATGCACACACACACACAGTGAACAAATAAAACACACAACACTGACTGTACAGCAACACCCCTCAATCCAGCACGCCAATTACAAACTAATGTACACACACACAGTGAACAAATAAAACACAACACTGACTGTACAGCAACACCCCTCAATCCAGCACGCCAATTACAAACTAATGTACACACACACAGTGAACAAATAAACACACACAACACTGATTCAATACAGCGCCAATTACCCACACACCAGTAAACAAATAAACGTACACTGACTGTACAGCAAACTCAATCAGCACGTCAATTACAAACTAACACACACACACAGTAAACAAATAAACACACAACACTGACTGTGCAACAGCAACACCAGTCCTACACCATAAAATCCAGCACGCAACACTTACAAACTAATGCACACACACAGTAAACAAATAAACACACAACACTGACTGTACAGCAACACCCCTCAATCCAGCACGTCAATTACAAACTAATGTACACACACACAGTAAAACAAATAAACACACAACACTGACTGTACAGCAACACCCCCTCAATCCAGCACGCCATTACAAACTAATGAACACACAGTGAACACAGTGAACAAATCCAGCGTCGAAACACAATACACTGACAAATAAACAGCAACTGACTGTACAGCAACACCCCTCAATCCAGCACGCCAATTACAAAACTAATGCACACACACAGTAAACAAATAAACACACAACACTGACTGTACAGCAACACCCCTCAATCCAGCACGCTAATTACAAACTAATGCACACACACAGTGAACAAATAAACACACAACACTGACTGTACAGCAACACCCCCCCCTCAATCCAGCACGCCAATTACAAACTAATGTACACACACACAGTAAACAAATAAACACACAACACTGACTGTACAGCAACCCTCAGTCCAGCACGTCAATCCTAAAGCACAGTAAAACAACAACACACAACAATTACAAACCCCTCAATCCAGCACGTACATTACAAACAGTACACACAAAACAAATAAACACACAACACTGACTGTACAGCAACACCCCCTCAATCCAGCACGTCAATTACAAACTAATGCACACACACACAGTGAACAAATAAACACACAACACTGACTGTACAGCA
>CM072692.1:15528503-15573640 GCA_036884735.1 Huso huso | reverse complement strand
TGAGCAAGGAGGAGGGAGTGTGGGAGGAGGCAACATGGAGGAGGGAGCAGGGTGATGAAGCAGACTGAGGGAGAAAGGTGCATGCAGGAGGGAGCAGGGAGGTGGTAGGAGGGAGGAGGTAGAAGGGAGCAGGAAGGATGGAACAAGGACTGATGAAGCAGGGAAGATGGAGTGATTTGAGGTTGGAGCAGGCAATGACTGCTGTATGTTTGATGCACAAGGGTGTCCTAATATGTACACTGTACTGTTGGGCAAAAGATATGTGATGGAGAGGAAGGAACACAAGACTCCAGTGCAGTGGCAGACGTGTTCACATTGACTTTGGCTGTTGCAATCGATACGAAGGAATACATATTCATTGTAATCATGAACATCTTGAAGTACGGATTTTTACATCCTGAAATGCCGTGAATAAGCCTTGTTTCTTTTCAGATTGCTGTTTGAGTCTTGTGTGTTGTGTATTAATCCACATGTTTCAATTCCTCTATTCTCTCTCTTTTCTGCCCAGTGAATAAAGTTGCAGTTTACAGACTGCAGGCTCCAGAGTCAAGGAACAGAGCTGAGTTTATAAAATGTAAGTCTGTTTTCACTGAAACATTTGATTGAAAGATGTGTCACCCATTGTGAGAAGAGCTAACACTACAGAACAGGGAGGGGTGGAGCTTGAGGCAGCAATTATTATTTATTAGTAATTGAAGCCATTAATTCACTCCTCCAACAAGTATTGGTTCAGATGAATACATGCAGAATGACTGGGGGGGGGGCATTTGTTGCCTGTTTTTCACTCAGACCTTTCTCTCCTAAATATCTTGGTATCCCTGAATAGATAATCATCCATCTTTTAATACATGTACAATGCATGTGAAACCAGTTGTGGGGTAAAATGAACAGCTATCCTCCCAGTCATCCTGTGCTGGTAGTAAATGTATATTGCAGTATCACTGTACTTGTGGGATGGATTGCTCATTAAAATATTAGACAGATATTTGAAGAGTGGATGATATTCTATTGAAGATATTTAGTAAGCAAGGGGTCTGAGTGGGTAAAATGGCAACACATACCCTGTAGGAACATTAAGTGAACTGTAATTGTATGCAGAGCTGCATTTGATTGGTTCCAATTGAAGAAGTTTGATAAGATCGAGGAATTATAATGAACAAAACAATCATGAGGGTTTAAAGATAGCTTTCCCATACCCGCATGGACCTCTCAGAACCATATTTAACATCCTCCTGCTCACATATGTAATTGAGATGGAATTACCAGTGAGCAGGAGGATGATGGGAAATGTAGTTCTGAGAAGTCCATGCCGTCCGGTGGAAGCCATCTTGAGGCAGAAAAATGCAATTTAAAAGTTTTAAAAAGTGGTCAAAATGTATTAAAAATAATTAAAACAACACACACACCTTCCATAAACAGGATGTGAGGATGCAGCAGACAATGACTGTTGATTTTCTCAGTGATTTGACTTTTCTAACCGCTCT
Organism: Huso huso; assembly: GCA_036884735.1. Classification (NCBI taxonomy): domain Eukaryota; kingdom Metazoa; phylum Chordata; class Actinopteri; order Acipenseriformes; family Acipenseridae; genus Huso; species Huso huso. The sequence goes on along the minus strand of CM072692.1, from coordinate 15,572,156 downwards.
CCTCTACCCGTCCCTCTTCTCTTCAATCAGATTCCTGTCAGCTCACACTGGACCCCAACACAGCGTATGAAGAGCTCTCTCTGTCTGAAGGGAACAGAAAGGTCACATGGGGAGAGACCCAGAGATATCCTGATCACCCAGAGAGATTTGATCGCTGGCCCCAAGTGTTTTGCAGAGAGGTTTGTCTGGGACTAGCTGTTACTGGGAGATTGAGGAGTGGGGAGGGCTTTTAGAGGTCACATATAAAGGAATCAGCAGGAAAGGAGGATCGTTTCTGTGGCCTTGGATGCAATGACAAGTCCTGAGTTTGCTGCTGCGGGACTCCAGTTACACTGCCCGCACAATAACAATAAAACTGCAATAACTGCCCCCGCTCCCCAGAATAGGAGTGTATCTGGACTTTAATGCCGCACGCTGTCCTTTTATGGCGTCTCTGACAGAATGACCCTCCTGCACAGATTCCAAACCACATTCATTGAGCCGCTCTATCCTGGGTTTTGGGCTTTGGGGTTCTGGTTCCTCTGTAACAATCTGCCAGCTGAACTAGACTGTTTTGTGTTGTAAGAAACCCTTTGTATTGAACTCCCTGTCTGTCCTCTCCACCCTCGGGTGAAGGGAATGTTCAATCTGACACAACTTTGGATGAAAGTTAGGGGGTAAAACGCGCCACCTGCAGAGCGAAACGAGGGGAATTATTTGTTTTAGTAACGAATGGATTTCATAATGAAATAACTGTATTTAATTTATTTTTAAGAATTGTTATTATATATATTTTAAAAAAATGGCATCCAATAGTCAATTGCTGTAACAGTTTTAAAAAGTGAACTTAAGTTTGCTTTATTGTGTGTGTGTTTTTGTTTTTGATTTCCATAAAATGTTTAATATTTCAGATTTTAGTAATGTGATTTAATAAAAAAAAAAAAATCGTTTTTTTCTCATTTTAATACTCATTAACATGGTTTTTCAAATGAGAATGAGAAAGAAAGAGGGGAATGAGAGAGAAAGAGGTCTGGTAAAGCATAGGAAGCATTGTAAAGCACAGAGAGGTCTGGTAAAGCATAGGGAAGCATTGTAAAAGCAGAGAGGTCTGTTAAAGCATAGGGAAGCATTGTAAAGCACAGAGAGGTGGTAAAGCATAGGGAAGCATTGAAAAGCACAGAGAGGTCTGGTAAAGCATAGGAAGCATTGTAAAGCACAGAGAGGTCTGGTAAAGCAAGCATTGTAAAGCACTGAGAGGTCTGGTAAAGCATAGGGAAGCATTGTAAAGCATAGGGAAGCATTGTAAAGCACAGATAGGTCTGGTAAGGCATAGGGAAGCATTGTAAAGCACAGAGAGGTCTGGTAAAGCATAGGGAAGCATTGTAAAGCACAGATAGGTATGGTAAAGCATAGGGAAGCATTGTAAAGCACAGATAGGTATGGTAAAGCATAGGGAAGCATTGTAAAGCACAGAGAGGTGTGGTAAAACATAGGGCAGCATTGTAAAGCACAGAGAGGTCTGGTAAAGCATAGGGAAACATTGTAAAGCACAGATAGGCATGGTAAAGCATAGGGAAGCATTGTAAAACACAGAGATGTCTGGTAAAGCATAGGACGCATTGCAAAGCAGAGAGGTCTGCTAAAGCATAGGGAAGCATTGTAAAGCACAGAGAGGTCTGGTAAAGCATAGGGAAGCATTGTAAAGCACAGAGAGGTCTGGTAAAGCATAGGGAAGCATTGTAAAAAGCACAGAGAGGTCTGGTAAAGTATAGGAAGCATTGTAAAGCACAGAGAGGTGAGGTAAGCATAGGAAGCATTGTAAAAACAGAGAGGTCTAGTAAAGCATAGGAAGTATTGTAAAGCACAGAGAGGTCTGGACTGTAACCCTGGGCTTGAGACTCAGCTCAGTGATTTGGATTCCTGAACAGCTTCTTAGTAAAGGTATTATTCAGCATGCCACACACCGTGAACTAATAAGAAAAAGACTTTCAGTACCTGGCAGGCTCTTGTGACATATCAGAGGGTCATTCTCTTTACTCCTTCTTCTTCTCCTTGGAGTCGGGTCCATGCCTCTCTCTACTGAATCACTCGTTCCTCAGTTATCTGGGTTTCTCCTCTGAAACACAAATTGAAACAAGTCCGTTGTTAAAGAGTACAGCACTTCAAATGTCATTTTTCTTTCTCTGTTTGAAATCATCCCAAGCGCTTCTTGTTATCACAGTTACTCAAATGCTGGGTTCGTTTTTGTCTGTGTTGCTAATTGAGTGCCATGGGAGCATTGTATTTTAAACAATTTTGTATCAATTAAGATTATGTTTCATTTTGAATGATTCATTTTGAACTTTAAAAATACAGGTTAATACTAACAGTTACAACAGCACCTAATAGGAAAAAAAAAACTATGATCTTTTTGTAGTTTTGTCCAGTTGTTCTGCTTGGATTTTGGTGTCTGACTAAATTTATATTCGAGAGCTTGAGTTTCTCGCACTGTTCATGTCGTTAGGGTTACCCGATTTGCCCTGAAAAAACTAAATAAGACGTTCTTTTCTCCAAGTCCCTGACGAGTACCAAAATAACAGTATTGTGCAGTAAAGAAACAAGGACCAGGGTCACAAATGGAGATTAGATAAAGGGGCATTCAGAACAGAAAATAGAAGGCACTTTTTTACACAGAGAATTGTGAGGGTCTGGAACCAACTCCCCAGTAATGTTGTTGAAGCTGACACCCTGGGATCCTTCAAGAAGCTGCTTGATGAGATTCTGGGACAAATAAGCTACTAACAACCAAATGAGCAAGATGGGCTGAATGGGGCCTCCTCTCGTTTGGAAACTTTCTTATGTCCTTACGTATTTAACACAATAATAGTTTTATCAAATTATAGTGGAATAGTTGTATGCTTGTGTCTTTAGAAAATATCTCTTTACAAAAGCTCCCTTATTTTGCAGACTCCATGTTCACAAGTATGCGGAAGCCCCTTTGGCAGTCAGCATACTCTGACATCATAAGTCACATGACCGGAATCTGCATGACGTCGAGTTATTTTGCTTAAACATCAATAATAACCAAACAACGAAGAAGAAGAAGCGAAAAGGACAGAAAATACAAAGAAAAATGATGTAGCCTATCATTGTGATAAGATGAAATATTGAAGTGCCTTTTGACAAGATGTTTTGCCGTACGCAGTTCGGGCCGTTTCGCTGACTTTCAACTCTGATTATTAGTATTATATTTATGTGTGTTGTTATTATTATTATTATTATTATTATTATTATTATTATTATTATTATTATGCATATAGTTTTATTATCCACTATCCTCAACAATACGAAGTATAAAATCGACTCACAAGCGCTCCTCTTCACTGTAGCTGAAGCGACAGCGGGTCACATGACACAGGAAGTAAATGTCTTCAAAGCAGTTCCTTGGGTTGGGCAGCAGCTGGTTCATGACAAGAGAAAAACAGAGACCTGTTCAGAGTCATGCGAGTCACGAACGACTTTAAATAATCCTGTGTGTGTCTTTATCTCACCTCGCTCGACCCGCTGACAAGTCTTGACAGCCCGCTATTAATAATGAACCGGGGAAATGCTGAGGTTCCCATGCAGCTGTGGCGACATCTTTGTTTGCTTCTCCCTGTAGTCATCTCGGTGTCTGTATCTCCGAAATCACTCGTTCCGCAGTTAGCTGTGTTTCAACTGTGCAACACAACTGAAACCATTAACGAGGGGAGCACAGAGCACCCCGATATACTCACAACAGAACAGCCTTCATTCACAAAACCTATAGCATCGCGATCATTAACGAGGGGAGCAGAGCACCCCGATATACTCACAGCAGAACAGCCTATTCACAAAAACTATAGCAACGCGATCATTAACGAGGGGAGCAGAGCACCCCTGATATACTCACAGCAGAACAGCCCATTCACAAAAACCCATAGCAACGCGATCATTAACGAGGGGAGCACAGAGCACCTTGATATACTCACAGCAGAACAACCTCATTCACAAAACCTATAGCAACGCGATCATTAACGAGGGGAGCACAGAGCACCCCGATATACTCACAGCAGAACAGCCCATTCACAAAACCTATAGCAACGCGATTATTAACGAGGGGAGCATAGAGCACCCGATATACTCACAGCAGAACAGCCCATTCACAAAAACCTATAGCAACGCGATCATTAACGAGGGAGCACAGAGCACCCCGATATACTCACAGCAGAACAGCCTCCATTCACAAAACCTATAGCAACGCGATCATTAACGAGGGAGCACAGAGCACCCCGATATACTCACAGCAGAACAGCCTCCATTCACAAAACCTATAGCAACGCGATCATTAACGAGGGGAGCACAGATTTGTAATTTCCAGTAAAATGTAATGTTTCTATATTCCAATCATTGCCAAACGTCACTTTTAAAACCCGTGTATTATGAATGTAAAGCCTAGTCCGGGTCTGTCCCGCGACACATCCGTTTCATTTACACTGTAATGCGGACTCACAGGAACACAATATTTCTACCTGTGCTGAGTGGGAGCTGCAGAGGGACTGTGTTTTACGTAACTTCGTTAAACTGCAATAAACTCTCTGTCAGACTTTCTGTGTCCTCACCTCGGACTGCATAAGCAGGATGGGACAGTCAATCCCGTGATGCAGTTCGGTGCTCAATTACAGGCGTCATTTGTGGAGCCCACTCAGTACTGAATACATTGCGGCGATGCTGTGCTGCAGCGCCAGGATATACCGGTATTTTTTAATAACAATACAAATGTAAAGTGACTGACTGTTATTTATGTATATTAATGCTTGATTATGTCAAGAAACATTTTGCCAGGGCGAGCGTGAACACGTTAAAAGCATTGCGAGCGCGCTGTGAAAGAGCTCTACGGGCTCCAGAAATGCGTCACTGTTTACTAACTCCGCCCACTTGTGACATCATTGTCCTATCGTTCTTTATATAGTCCGAGGTCCGCCCCAGTGCTTCGTAGAGCCGACAGCTATTGGCTGATCTCGACATTTTTGTTTGTTTGTTTCTTTTGTTTTTACGGCGTTTGCATTACACGATCAGATTTATATATATATATATATATATATTATTCAGACATTTTCAAATAACAAACAGGCATACTTCACATATAGAAATAAATATTTCTTTCAATAAACAGACTGAGCAAACTTGTACAAATAAAATGAATAAAATAACAAAAAACAAAATACACAGGGTGGTCTGTTCAGGAGGAAATTATAGAGATTATTGTAAAGATCAAGGGCTTGTTTGGATGCAACCAATTTCAAAGATTGTTTATATAACTTTATCTCGTTTAAGAAAACAATAAACAGGGGGGTAGTTTAAAAAAACGACTTTTGTGAATGAAATATGTTTCCATAATGATCAAGTTATTATACATGCATTCAGCTTTCCTGTCCTCCATTAGAAACCCAAACCTGATATTATTAAACGTTAAAGTGGGTATGAATAGATCATTACTTGTGATCCAGTCCTGAAATGCATCCCAAAAGGTTTCAGTAGGTTGACATGTGAAAAGAAAGATGTTCTGCCTGCCGTTTCAATATCTGAGTTACAAAACACACAATGGTTGAAGTCAAAGTCAAATCTCCGTCTTCAGAAATCATTCCAGGGGTAAATGTCATTCACTGTTTTGAGATGATCTTCTTTATCTTTAGGTGATGAAGGTACAGAAAGGTATCTGGTTCTTATTGTGACTATAGAACATCTAGTGAAGTCTTGTAACATGCATTTCCTTTTCAAAGGTGAAGGGAAACACTCTGCAGTAAAGAGTAGTTCTTAAGAATGTGTTTTACATTTTTATCTAGGAAATCACATCCATCTATAACTAATGAAAACATGTGTGGTACTGCAGCAGAATAAGTCAACATCCCTTTAACTAAAATAATCACTGCTTGTGGAATTGCCTTAACCACTGTAGAATATTGTCTATTGGTGCAAACAAGATCCTATTTTTGAATGAAATCGTTATACAATAGAATATTCCCATGATCATCCATTAAATGTTGACTCGACCAGACACCTTTCTCCACCCATTCACTGTAAAAGAAGGATTTTCTCTTAATTAGGATACATGTATTGTTCCAGATTGGAGTAGTATGCGGAGTGCAGTTATGTGTTTATGTATTAGTTTCCAATAACGGAGGACTTGCTGATGAAATGCAGATAACTTAATGGGCAGTTTAGAAATCTCAAAATCACATCTTAATAAATAATCTATACCACCAAAACTCTTAAAGATTTTAGAAGGAAAATCAAACCAAAAACGTTCACATTTTCGAATAAAACCTTATAACCATTTTAATTTGATGGTCCCATCCTAAGAGGGTATGTGTGCAGAGCGGAGTCTCCTGTAATATTTGCCCACTGCACCTCCTCGCTGTGCGATTGCGTGCGCAGCTCTTAAATACGTCATCACGCAGCTCAAGTGCATTTCACTAATCCTTACACCCCTATCACGTGATCATTTCACAACTAAGGAACTAAACAGTAAATCTAATAAATAATGATATGGATCGTTTCAAACACACACACACACACACACACACACACACACACACATTTTTTTAGGTATTATTCTCATTCAGCCAAACCATAACTGTAACCCGTAATGTATTTCTGTAGGCTAATTGTTTTATTGATTAATTAATTATTTTGATCCTCCTTAATTATTTTCCAGATGTAATCGTTTTAATCTGAACTCCAAAATGACGTACCATTTTGAATGAGAGCAATCAGCAGACAAATACGTGTTTAATGGGTTTGAATCTCTAAATATACAGGGACAGAACAAGAACTGAAATGTTTGTTGTTTGTGGGCTACATTTATATTTGACTGATTTTAAATTCTTTCATTGATATTTTCTTTGTGTTTAATCTTTCACCTCGCTGTGGAAGGTCTGATGTGGCAGCATGCAGAGAATTGGATGCGTTGTTTTTAATATCCGCGCTATATCAATATGAACCATTAAGATTCTACCCCGGGAACTGAAAATATTTATAACATTAGGAACATGTATCTTTTAGAATTTTTTTATTCTCTTGTTACTTGAAATACCTCAGCATTGGAGAGAGCCGACACTTTTAAATATCTAGGGGTTTATATTGACACAACTCTTCAATTTGATAAACCCATTAAAGATGTATGTAGTAAAATTGGAAGGAAGCTTGAGGATTGTGTGTCAGCGCCACTGTGTAAGCTTTACAGCAAGGTTTAAATGAGTTACTTGTGTTCCCTATTCTAGACTATAATGATGTGATGTGCGGGTCTGTTAGTGAGGAATCGCTGAAGAAGATCGATAAATGTGTAACAGGATGTGTATCTGTGTGCTCCGTGTACTCCGCTAGCGCATCACTGCAGCGCGTATTCTACATTAAACTTGCGATCGCCTGCTAACACAAGGAATTATCACTGGAATCGATTCTTTTAAAGGGCACACAACACATTACCAGTTTATTTAAACAGCTTGTTTCTGAGTTTACCTGTAAATACAGCCATCGTCAATGTCTGAGACACACAATACTTTAATATACCGTCTGGAAAAAGTGATGCGGGAAGAAAGTCTTTTCGTTTTGTTCTGCTGCTACAGACTGGAAGCTGTTACCCGCAGGACTGAGACCTGACATCTCCTGTGGGAATTTAAAAAAAAAACCTGTCGTTCTAGTGCTTAAACAGGCTTGTGTGTGCTGTGTAAATCTGATGCGTACTTTGTGTATTGTCTTGTCATTATGCGTTTATATTATTTTTATTTTGAAACCTGTAACCTGCTGCTGTTATTTCTAGCACGCCTTTGTAAACGAGCTACTTGTAGCTCACATGGCCTTCCTAAATAAAGAATTAAAAAAATCAAATAAATAAATAATAAAGAGCGCGTCACGTTTACGGTTATAACCGCACTGAAATATACTGGCTTTTAAAACAAGAAAAGACAACGGTGCAGCTGCGTTAGAGACAAGAGAACGAGGCAAGCGCGTTATTGTTTGGAAAGTAACTGTAATGTTATTACTGCCTTTAAAAGCTAAACGCGTTATATTACCTCGTTATTGACTAAAGTAATATTATTACAGGAAGGCGTTACTAAAGTAACGAGATGCCGTTCAAACCGTCATCACAAACATACGTGTAACAGAACATTCCTTAATTTTACATATTATAGATCTGGGGCTAAAACACAAAGTCAGACTCTTCAGCCCTGATATTAAACAGTTGTTAATATCAGTTGCTTCATTCCTAATCTTAACATTGTAATATTTGTTGGGGGATTTAGAAACAGTTTCATTGAATATCTGATTCAGCAGTTTCTGCCCCCCTGCTTGTCTAAACCTGGCCTCAGTCCCAAACCCCGCCTCTCAGAGCTTTACACAACCCAGGAAATCAGCGCAGTGAAGTTTCGTTTCTTGTGAAATCGTCAGTCTCTCTGTCTCACTGCAGCAGAAATGGCAGAAGCGAATATTCTGGTAGCGCATGACCAGTTTAGCTGTTCAGTGTGTCTGAGCTATTGAAGGACCCAGTCGCTATTCCATGTGGACACAGTTACTGTATGGGGTGTATTAAGAACTGCTGGGATCAGACTGATCATACAGGTGTCACAGCTGCCCCAGTGCAGGCAGACCTTTACCCAAGGCCTGATCTGTGCAGAAACACCGTGCTGGCTGAAGTTGTGGAGAAATTAAAGAAGACAGGACTCAATCCTCCTCCTGCTCAAAGTTATGCTGGACCTGGAGATGTGCCGTGTGATTTCTGCACTGGGAGAAAGTTCAAAGCTGTGAAATCCTGTTTGACGTGCCTGGCCTCTTACTGTGAAACACACGTCAAGCCACACAGTGAGGTTACTCCATTAAAGAGGCACAAGCTGATCAATGCAATTGGAAATCTGGAGCAGAAGCTTTGTGCTGAACACCAGAAGGTTTTGGAGGGATTCTGCAGAACAGATCAGACGTGTATTTGTTGGCTGTGTGCAGAGGAGGAACACAAGGGTCATGATATAGTCTCAGCTGGGACTGGGAAACAGGTAAGGGTTTGAACCATTTCCTTGTAGCTATCCTAGAAGATAAGAATTCCCAGGGATATTTAACATGTCTGTTTACTAGGGTTATACAGTTTCACATCAGATCAGATTTTAATTGTATATTAAGAGCTATTTAAAGAGCCCTAGTTTTTAATTGCTCTATCTAAACTATGATGTACTACAATGTATTTCAGGGTGTAACAGGGTGTTGTTATGGGTGTGGCTATCGCTGATTCACAGGAGAGACACAGGAGGTTTCTATGATACAAAAAACAAAACATTCAAAACAAAACACTGCTCGAAAACAACTAGAAAATAAAAGCTGACCAAACAAGAAAGGAGGCCCCAGGAACCAGGAACAGTCTCCTGACACCTCCTCTCTGGACTTGGGTGGGATTAAAATCCTGGATTTGAATATACCCTGCCATATCTAGCACACACTTGATTGGCAAAAAACATTATTTACAATTAAATAAATTTACACTATTTACACGCAGGGACCTCAGCCCTGCCTTTACAGGGTAAGAAGGATTTGTTCAGCTGTTTTGTGGTGCATTGGAATTTGAAGTGTAAAATTAGCATGATTTATATTCCTAGTGTTTTTATATGTATCTTGTGACTTAATAAAATCATAGATCAGTTTCATTGTTTAAGATATTATAGTTTAATTGGTAAAACTGTTTAAAAATGACATTCCCAACAAAGCCAAGCACATAATTAAAAAAAGAAAAAATATGACCAAGATTGAGAGGAACGCGAAGTTACAGAGAGAACTGCCAGAGACTCTCTCTACAGCACGGATAGTTTACATGTTTTCAGGGTATTGCCACAGTAAAAGTAAATCAGATGAAAGCACCATTTCACTTTTAATTTGTAGTTCCCAACACTCTGATGTGAAATGTAGAAAAAAGTAAATCCCTGTCATACAGTAAGAGAAACAAGTCGCCAAAGGAAGGTAAAAATGTCCATCTACTTCTTTTTCTGTACGTGGAAATATACTGGGGAACACACTTATTGTGATGTCTGTATCATTTATATTAAATGATTTATTGATATTTTAAATGAACTTGTTGCACGCATCACAGGCAAAAAAAGAAAAAAAGAGACCCCAGGCCCTTTTATCGATGCATATGTATATCTGAAACAAAAACACATTGGAAACGTGAAAAAATGCCAACTTATCAAAAGTGCCCAGCCATTTAAAGTGGAGATATCAAAAACACAAGCCAAGTTTCAAGAAACCATTGGGGCAACCTTGCACAGCACCAAGCAAGTAGGCACAACTGTAAAACCGATGGGGTCCAAGGTTGCCCCAATTGTTTCTAATAACTTGGCTTGTGTTTTTCAGGCACAATAAAAGCGGATCAAACAAAAAACACAAACCAAGTTAGTAGAAACAATTGGGGCAACCTTGACCCCCACCGCTTTGAAAGTTGTGCCTATTTGCATCTATCTGCACTGGCAGAGCTGCTGTGCCCATGCCTTTAAAAGTGACACATACGCATCTATCTGCACTGGCAGAGCTGCTGTGCCCGTGCCTTTAAAAAGTACACACATACGCATCTATCTGCACTGGCAGAGCTGCTGTGCCCGTGCCTTTAAAAGTGACACATAATGCATCTATCTGCACTGGCAGAGCTGCTGTGCCGTGCCTTTAAAAGTGACACATACGATTTATCTGCACTGGCAGAGCTGCTGTGCCCGTGCCTTTAAAAGTGACACATACGCATCTATCTGCACTGGCAGAGCTGCTGTGCCTGCGTTTTAAAAGTGACACATACGCATCTATCTGCACTGGCAGAGCTGCTGTGCCCGTGCCTTTAAAAAGTGACACATACGCATCTATCTGCACTGACAGAGCTGCTGTGCCCGTTTTAAAAGTGACACATACGCATCTATCTGCACTGGCAGAGCTGCTGTGCCCGTGCCTTTAAAAGTGACACATACACATCTATCTGCACTGGCAGAGCTGCTGTGCCCGTGCCTTTAAAAGTGCCATGTCATTCTTGCCAGTCTGCCCACAGTGAGGTGTGTTTTCGACAATTTTCAATTCTGTTTTAAATTCCATGAGTGTGTGAATCCTCCCATTGAACTGTAATATAGCTTTTAAATCCCACCCAGCAAGAACAACCCTCCGCTTCTAATTGTAATCTGCTTTAAATCTCACAAGCGTGTAATCCTCCAATAGAAATGCAGAATGTGCTGCCACTCAGTTTAAAGTATTCAGAATGAATCAATGATAGATTCAAGTCAGGAAGGAGGGACATTGCCTGACTGCGCTGGGAAAGGGATTTTTTTTGGTTTTAGATAATTTTATTGTATTTATTCACATGGAAAGGGGTGAAGTCAACGTGAATTGAGTAACCATGTCCAGTGTTTTTCCGGTGTTTATTCGGTATACACTGATTTCATTGTTTTGTATCAGGGCTGTTTTATCTGTGTTTCTCGGTTAAAACCAGAAATCAGAAGCCCTAAATATCAATTAACGAGAAATGCTTCATTTACTTAGGTTCTTGACAAAACAAACAAGTAACACATGCTAGATCAGCAATCATTCACTGTTACTAGTATGAAACAGTACCATCTAGTGGACAGCTACTGTGGATCAAGTGTTCTTTTGTATTGCTGGCAGCTGTGCACTAGATGGTGTTGTATCTTACTACTATACACACATGTTGCCTGATCTAGCCTGTGCTACAGATGTCTATGGCGTGCAACTAGAACTGAAAAGAGGTACAACAAGAAAAAAGAAAATATATTTAAACTAAATTGATTCTGTCAGTTTCAATAGCATGCTTAAACAGGCCTGTGTTGGGTGTTACAGGATATCACTCAAAGCCCCATTAGAAATGTCACTGTGTCACTGTGTTTCTACACAGAAGCAGCTGGGAGAGACACAGACAGAAATACAACAGAGAATCCAGGAGAGACTGAAAGAAATTGAAGAGCTGAAACAGGCTGTGGAGTCACTGAAAGTGGGTATTGAGAAGAGGGGGTTATTATTATTATTATTATTATTATTATTATTATTATTATTATTATTATTATTATTATTATTATTAACAGATGGACTGGAACACATCTACAGAAGTTTACTGTCTATACCTGATGTGTTGTTGATATCAATTCTAACCATGTCTCCTCTACTGTGTTCTTTCACTCAGAGATCTGCATGCATAGAAATAAAGGAAAGTGAGAAGATCTTTACTGAGCTGATCCGATCCATTGAGAAGATCCACACTGAGGTTATTGAGCTGATTGGAGCTAACGAGAAGGCTGCAGTGAATCAGGCTGAAGGACGATGAAGAAACTGGAGCAGGAGATTGCTGAGCTAAGGAGGAGAAACGCTGAGCTGAAACAGCTTTCAGAGACAGAGGATCACATCCATTTTTTTACAGGTAACATCACTGCTTGTTAGAAAATCTCAAGTCCATAACTGGGACGGTTTCAGACAGACCTCTCCAATTGAATGAATCCTTGCTTTCCCCAGGAATGTTTTGGACCCCATTCTGTTTCACTGAAAACTCCTTTTCTCCACTTTCCTGTTGTAGAATTTCCAGTCTCTCTGTGCCCTCCTGAAGCTGGAGACTTACCCAGCGTTACTGTCAATACAGACATCTCTTTTGGGGCTGTGAGGAAAGCTGTATCTGAACTTAAAGACCATATTGAGGACTTCTGCAAAATAACCAGGGGAATTAGTCAAAAATAACCACAACAGGTTGGTGTGAAATAGATTCATTTGGTAGAATAATTGGAGGAGGAGGAGACAGCAAATAGACCATGGCTTGAGGAGGGGCAGGACTTGCAAGACATTAATAAAGACCTCTTGCAGATTGTTGGGGAGAGGAGGCAAGATGAATATTGCAGGGAGGGAGACAGCAGGGAATGAGGATGAGCAGGGCAGGAGAGATTTTTACACCTAAAATTCCGTGAATAACGCCTTTTTGTTTCTTTTCATGATTGCTGTTTTTTACATCCTGAGTCTTGTGTGTGTTTGAGTCTTGTGTATTAATCCACATGTTTCAATTCTATTTCTCTTTTTTTTTCTGCCCAGTGAATGAAGTTGCAGTTTACAGTCTGCAGGCTCCAGAGCCAAGGAACAGAGCTGAGTTTTTAAAATGTAAGTCTGTTTTCACTGAAACATTTGATTGAAAGATGTGTCACCCATTGTGAGAAGAGCTAACACTACAGAACAGGGAGGGCTGGAGCTTGAGGGCAGCAATTATTATTATTTATTAGTAATTGTGAAGCCATTAATCTACACTCCTCCCATCAAATATTGGTTCAGATGAATACATGCAGAATGACTGGGAGGGCATTTGTTGTTTGTTTCTCCACTCAGACCTTTCTCTCTCCTAAATATCTTGGTATCCCTGAATAGATAATCATCCCATCTTTTAATACATGTACAATGCATGAAACCAGTTGTGGGGTAAAATGAACAGCTATCCCTCCCAGTCATCCTGTGCTGGTAGTAATGTATATTGCAGTATCACTGCACTTGTGGGATGGATTGCTCATTAAAATATTAGACAGATATTTGAAGAGTGGATGATATTCTATTGAAGATATTTAGTAAGCAAGGGGTCTGAGTGGGTAAAATGGCAACACATACCCTGTAGGAACATTAAGTGAACTGTAATTTTATGCAGAGTTGCATTTTATTGGTTCCAGTTGAAGAAGTTTGATAAGATCGAGGAATTATAATGAACAAAACAATCAAACAGCAAGAGGGTTTAAAGGGTTCATAAGGACCTTTGTATTTTATTGTGTTGCATGTTCCCATGTTGCTACAACTGTTTATTGTGAGGTGTGTGTATTGTTTTAATTATTTTTATTTTTTAACATTTTGACCACTTTTTTTATACTTATAGATAGCTTCACATGTAACTGCATGAGTCTCAGAACTACATTTCCCATCATCCTCCTGCTCACATATGTGATTGAGATGGAATTACCAGTGAGCAGGAGGATGATGGGAAATGTAGTTCTAAGAGGTCCATGCCGGTCCACGGGAAGCCATCTTGAGGCAGAAAATGCAATTTAAAAGTTTAAAAAGTGGTCAAAATGTATTTAAAAAAAATTAAAACAACACACAAACCTTCCATAAACAGGATGTGAGGATGCAGCAGACAATGACTGTTGATTTTCTCAGTGATTTGACTTTTCTAACCGTCTCTCCTCTACCCGTCCTCTTCTCTTCAATCAGATTCCTGTCAGCTCACACTGGACCCCAACACAGCGTTTAGAGAGCTCTGTCTGTCTGAAGGGAACAGAAAGGTGACACGGTGGGGAGACACCCAGAGATATCCTGATCACCCAGAGAGATTTGACTACTGGCCCCAAGTGCTTTGCAGAGAGGGTTTGTCTGGGACTCGCTGTTACTGGGAGATTGAGGGAGTGGGGATGGGCTTATATAGAGTCACATATAAAGGAATCAGCAGGAAAGGAGAATCATTCCTGTATCCTTGGATGCAATGACAAGTCCTGAGTTTGGTCTGTCTGGTTCCAGTTACACTGCCCGCACAATAAAATGAAACTGCAATAACTGCCCCCACTCCCCCAGAATAGGAGTGTATCTGGACTTTAATGCCGGGCACGCTGTCCTTTTATGGCGTCTCTGACACAATGACCCTCCTGCACAGATTCCAAACCACATTCACTGAGCCGCTCTATCCTGGGTTTGGGCTTTTGGGTTCTGGTTCCTCTGTAACAATCTCCCAGCTGAACTAGACTGTTTTGTGTTGTAAGAAACCCTTTGTATTGAACTCCCTGTCTGTCCTCTCCACCGGATGAAGGGAATGTTCAATCTGACACAACTTTGGATGAAAGTTAGGGGTAAACGGCGCCACCTGCAGAGCGAAACGAGGTGAATTATTTGTTTTTAGCAATGAATGGATTTCATAGGAAGTAACTGTATTTAATTTATTTTTTAAGAATTGTTATGTTTTGTATATTTTAAGAAATGGCATCCAATACTCAGTGCTGTAACAGTTTTAAAAAAAGTGAACTTAAGTTTGCTTTATTGTGTGTGTGTTTTTGGTTTTTGATTTCCATAAAATGTTTAATATTTCAGATTTTAGTAATGTGATTTAATAAAAAAAATAACGTGATAGACTGACTTTTTCTTATTTCTTAATACTCATTAACATGGTTTTTCAAATGAGAATGAGAAAGAAAGAGGGGAATGAGAGAGAAAGAGGTCTGGTAAAGCATAGTACAGAAGGAGAGGTCTGTGTAAAGCACAGAGAGGTCTGGTAAAGTATAGGGAAGCATTGTAAAGCACAGAGAGGTGTGGTAAAGCATAGGGAAGCATTGTAAACCACAGAGAGGTCTGGTAAAGCATAGGGAAGCATTGTAAAGCACAGGGAGGTCTGGTAAAGCATAGGGAAGCATTGTAAAGCACAGGAGGTCTGTTAAAGCATAGGGAAGCATTGTAAACCACAGAGGGTCTGGTAAAGCATAGGGAAGCATTGTAAAGCACAGAGAGGTCTGGTAAAGCATAGGAAGCATTGTAAACCACAGAGAGGTCTGGTAAAGCATAGGGAAGCATTGTAAAGAACAGAGGGTCTGGTAAAGCATAGGGAAGCATTGTAAAGCTCAGAGAGGTGTGGTAAAGCACAGGGAAGCATTGTAAAACACAGAGGGGTCTGGTAAAGCATAGGGAAGCATTGTAAAGCACAGAGAGGTCTTTTAAAGCATAGGAAGCATTGTAAAGCACAGAGGTCTGGTGGACTCTAACCCTTGCTTGAGACTCAGCTCAGTGATTTGGATTCCTGAACAGCTTGTAAAGTAAAGGTATTATTCAACATGGAAGCATTGTAAAACTAATAAGAAAAAGCATTTCAGTACCTGGCAGGCTCTTGTGAATATCAGGAGGGAAGCATTCTCTTTACAGAGAGGTCTTCTCCTTGGAAGCATTGGGTCCATGCCTCTCTAAAGCATAGGAATCACTGTTCCTCAGTTAGGTGGGTTTCTCCTCTGGAACACAATTGAAAAAGTCCGAGGGGGTTTTGGATTTGGAAGCACCTGGCTACAGTCTCCACTTGGTGGATGTGTAACCACACCTAAGTCCCCACTAAAGATAGGTAGACAAGAACAGAAACACACACACAAAGCAAATACAAGGAACACACAAAATACACAGAGGTGTGGTAAAGCACACACACAAAAATACACAGGGGTGCTGACACACACATAGGGAAGGTACTGACACACACACACAGGTGTGGTACACACAAAGAAGCATTGACACACACACACACACACACATGTACTGACACACACACACACACAAACACAGTTACTGACACACACACAGGTACTGACACACATACACACACACACAGGTACTGACACACACACACAGTCACTCGTACTGACACACACACACACTCACACACACACACACACTGACACAGCATACTGAGACACTCACACACTGGTCTGGTACACACACTCACACACTGAGACATTGTAACACACAGAGAGGTCTGTACAGCACACACACTGAGACACACACAGATATACTGACACACACAAACACAGACTTATACACACAGCTCACACACACTGAGACACACAACTGAGACACACACTCACACACTGAGACACACACACACAACACTGAGACACACAAACACACACACACACACACACACACACATCACACACACACTGACACACACACACTTCACACCTGAGACGGGTCCAAACACACACACACACTGAATCACTCACACAGTGAGACACACACACTCCACACTGAGAACACAATTGAAACAAGTCACACACACTGACACACCCAAACACTCACAGGTACTGAGTCCCCACAAACACAGACTTATACACACACCTAAGACCACACACACAGATAGGCAGACAAGACACACACAGACTTATACACACAAACACACAGGAACTGAGACACACAAAAACACACTGACACACACACACACACAAAAATACACACAGATACACACACACTGAGACACAAACACAGGTACTGACACACACACACACAGGTACTGACACACACACACACAGGTACACACACACACAGGTACTGACACACACACACACACACATTCACGACACACACACACACACAGGTGCTTATACGCACACACAACACACACATACTGAGACACACACAAACACACACAGGTACACACACTGACACACACACACACACACACAGGTACTGACACACACACACACAGGTACTGACACACACACACACACACACACACAGGTACTGACACACACACACACACACACACACACACACAGGTACTGACACACACACACACACTCACACACACACACACACAGGACTCACACACTGAGACACACAGATATTCACACACAGAGACACACACACACACACAGGTACACACACACACACACACTCACAGACTGAGACACACACAAACACACAGACACACACACAGGTACTGACACACACAACACACACACACACACAGGTACTGACACACACACAAACACAGACTTAAGCTTGTACAGACACTGATCCCACACACACACACAGGTACTTCTTGAAGGATCCCACACACTCACACAACACACACAGGTTGGTTCCACACACACACAGGTACTGTGTAAAAACACACACACATTTTCTGTTCTGAATGCCCCATTTAACACAGGTGTGACCCCACACACCTTGTTTTTTTCACACACACAAAAAGTCCCCTGGTCGACACACACACCTTTTAGGACTTTGAATGTTTGAATCACACACTCACTGAGACACAAGACTGACACACATTCAACAGAAAGGGTTTCAACACACACACAGACTGGTCACACACTTTTTCACACACACATCACTTTAAATACACACCACACTTTCACAAGGCTCTGAGAACACACACAGACACACACACACACACACACAAAGAAAACGGAAGGAATTAAAACACACAGAGTAAAAGTCATTGAAAATACAGGCTAATCTATCATAGATAATTTGAGACTTAGTTGATCCCAGAATCTCAGATCAAGAATCACATTGCAGGATCCCAGGGTGTCAATTCAACAAAATCAAGGGGAGTTGGTTCCAGACCTAAATCCAGCTGTAAAAAAAAGGATCTCCTATTTTCTGTTTGTGTGATTGCCCCTTTATCCCTGACAGTGTGGTCCTTTCCTGGCATTTTCAGGTCGCTGGATCCCCTGGCCCGACATTGTCAAACCTCCTTCAGATTTTTGAATGTTTGAAACAAGAGATAGAGAGATTTGCTCATAGACTGAATAGATTCAAACTGGCAGCCTGTCATTGATAGACATGCCTTTTAAAACCAGAGACAGAGTGATTCAAATGAAAGACAAAGTGCAAAATGAAAAAATCTGATTTACAGAATTGAAACTGGGACACAGAGATTTTCAAAGGGTTTCAATTCAACATTGAGATCATTGATAGACTTTTTCCATTGCATATCATCTTTTTTAAATTGATCCAGTTTTCAAAGGCTCTGTACAATTGTTGATAGACCCTTTCAAGAAAAACTGGGAATTAAAAGACTAGAGTAAAAGTCATTGAAAAATGGGACACAAATCTATCATAGACTGTGAATAAACTGGGACACAGAGTTGAGACACCACAAACTGGTCAGATATCCAAACAGAATCACAAACTTGAGATCAAAGGTGTCAATTCAAAATGGGACAAGCAGATCAAGATAGACTTTCATATAAACCAAACACAGAGTTTTTATTTTGCAGGATCTAGATGCTTTGTTTGTGTGATTGTTTTCATCCCCTGACACAGAGGTTTCTTCCTTGCATCAGACTGGATCAATTCAAACTGGGACCCAAACCTCCTTCAGACTTCCTCATCTGGAGAAACAAGGGACACAGAGATCGTTGATAGACTGTGCAATTCAAACTGGGACACAGAGATCATTGATAGAGACTCTGCAATTCAAACTGGGACACAGAGATCATTGTAGACTGTGCAATTCAAACTGGGACACAGCGATCATTGATATACTGTGCAACTCAAACTGGGACACAGAGATCATTGATAGACTGTGTGGCGACTGCCACACAATGTGTTGCAAAAGCGCAACACCTGCTTAATTCTTAAATGAATTGCAGAGGACCTGGCAAGGTTCTGTCCTATCTTATATTCTAGTTGCTAATATTATACTACATGCATACTCCCTTTATATTTTTCAACAATGAATAATATGATATATAATGGATACTTTATTATAAACTAATACTATGCTCATTAGTTTATTTTTCTAATCTAATCGTTTTGGCAGCAGTTCTATGTCTGGTTTTGCCTTGCTGAGATTTAGTACTTTCTAATTACTGCTGCGCTTTTTCTCGTTTTTCTGGCCCTATCGGCTTGCCATAGTTTTAAGGCTGATTTTTCCTCGTGTGTTTGGTAACCGGGATTTAGAAAAGATGGGGATGACATCTCTGGGTGTGTTTTGTTTGGTACGCTGTGCGCTCTTAAGACTTGCCGTTTTTGAATTTTTGGTTAAGTTTTATTTTATTAGCAAGAGTCCCCACTTTAAATTTTCGACATACTTCTTCTTCTTTCTTTTGGCACGCTACTCCTCTTACACCGTTTAAGCTACAAACGCCGTTCAAACTTTAAAACGTAGACCGGTCTGGAAGAGGGTGCTTGTAAACAACTTTTGATATCTTTTATACTTTTTAAACTATTAAGTTTTTTTTTCCTTTTTTTGTCCATCTTCATTCACTTTAATGGGACTTTTTCCCCCATTGTTTAAAAACTCCCAGACCAGCATTCTATTTCCTGTAAACGATCTAACTTTTGACACAAATCAGCTGCTTTGGAACACTTTCCCAACAAGTAAGACAAAAAGTGAGTATACGGAATCTTCCTCTACTTCTCTGCTATTCAAATCTGAAACCAAAACAGAAATAACTTTACCAATCAAGAGGTACAGCTGTTTTA
This sequence comes from Huso huso, assembly GCA_036884735.1. Classification (NCBI taxonomy): domain Eukaryota; kingdom Metazoa; phylum Chordata; class Actinopteri; order Acipenseriformes; family Acipenseridae; genus Huso; species Huso huso. The sequence goes on along the minus strand of CM072692.1, from coordinate 15,552,179 downwards.
GTAACCGCATCAACTAAATTTTCTAACGTTTTATAAACAACTGAAATTTTGACCACATTCCCAACAAGTTAGACAAATACTTAGAGGAAAGGAAATCTTGCTCTACTTCTCAACTATTCAAATATGAAATCAAAACAGGAATGGCGTCTACCGATCAAGAGGTCCAGCTGTTTTAGTAACCGCATCAACTTTTTCAGGAGGCTGCTTCCCGCTGTTGAATTAACTGCCATAGAACTTTGAGAAATTTCAAATTCTCGCACATTCTAAGCACGAGACAATCAGTAAACAACGTGACTTTTGACACAAATCAGCTGCTTTGACCACTTTCCCAATAAAGCAAGCCCCACAACTGTACTGGTAAAGTTACCATCTAGTTTGATCTTCTGTTTCATTAGTCTGGGTTGTCTACAGGTCTGGTTGTTTTAAGTCACAGTTTCCTTTGCTTAGGTATATTCGGTCTTACATAGACATTGTAGTGTCGACCCAGCTTTACTAATGTTTGTTCTTACACTCAAGTTGTATGCTTTATTTTTTATTATTTTTATTTGTTTTTTCTATTTTCGTTTGGTCAGCCCGAGCTTTGTCGTCTCTTTCTTTTCATCTTGATGCGTCGCTGTGAGTGCGGTAGCTCCGGTTTTTGAAGCCTGGTTTAAAAGGTCCGATCGTTTCATTGTTCTGAAGAAGACTCTACCCACGAACCTGGACAGGACCGCGTGAGATCCGGGTTTGTTCTCTTGCTGATGGATTATCATTTTGTTTTTGAATGGCCATTCTGTTTTGTTTTTTGTGAGAGACATGTTTTGTTCTGTTCGCGGATCTCTGGATTTGAACTGTTATTTGAACTATTTTACAGACTTTTACAACTGAAGCTGTTATTGTCTGGCGGTCCTTCTAATATCTCTGCATTTTGCAATCAGCTGTGTCATTCTGTTGATGTTTTGCTTCATACTATGAAGTAGTGATTTCACTGCAGTGACGAGTTTTCCTTTTAAGATCATTTCAGTGATTGCGCTGCAGTTTATCTATGCAGAAGGGGTTGAGCTGGCGTTTCTCTATTGTGGGGTTTATGCTAACGTTTATACTAGTATCTGTTTGCACGGCAGCTTATTAAAATTACCATATGGTAGTTTTTTTTTATTTATTTATTTTACTGTTTTAGTATTTGAATATGTTTTGATGTCTTCAGGTTGGGCAGATGTATCATTTGTATTATTGGCATGGCGAGTGTGTGAGGATTGTTGTCAGCTATTTGGTGGATAGACACTAAACAGTAGTAATTGCTGATGCATATTAACTGTCCTGGATTCCTTTTCCTCGCTCTAGCTGGATACTACATGTAAATGAAGTGTCCGTTAATAGTTTCTAGCAGATTCCTGTATACAGTAGAATCCTGTTAGCTGAATAGCGTTTGAACTTCTTGCTGAAGTTTATGGTAACACTTTATATGAAGGTGTCATTTTGAAATAGTTTATTAACCCGTTATAGATGCTTAAAATATGGGTTATAATGTTTTTATAATGCATTATAGAACAAGTAATACATGGTAATAACAACATTTACTAATGTGTTATAAATACTGAATAGATACAATAAATCTGCAATAAATTTAAAATATAAAACTATATTAGCTGTAAACAAATCAGGACAAATCACATTAAACACACATGATTTACACTTCATTGTATGGGTCATTTTTTGATTTTAAATTAATCTGCTTATTTAATGGTTTTTCATTATTTGTACAAAAATAGCAACACCTGCCATAGCAGTGTCAATAAGGTGTAGGGCAGCCAGCACGGCACTGATTGGACGTGGCAGGTAGTGATTCTGCAAGGTGCTTTTTAAATTGTGCTGGAGGGATACGGGACCATTCCTCAATGATTACCAGCCTCTAATTCCTTCAGGTTGTGTTGTATTGGGGGTGGAAATCTGCAGTCAAGTCAGAATGGTCCATACATAGAGAGAGTTTACTTTAGAGACTGTTCCTTGTGAAAAAGCCTCAGCAGTAATTTCTGCCACCTTGAAAATGGAAACATCTGCCAACCAAGCACCTCTTATCAGCCCTCTATCAAAAGTCTGTCAGATCTGTTGCCCTGTGGTCCCGGCTGTGACTGAAACGGATTGTGTCAGGGAGATGCATCTTTACACATCACAGAATACATGTCAGCGATACCATTTCAATCAGGCCTGTGGATGACACAAAAGTGTGTGCTGCATGTAGCAGGTTTTCCTGTGTTTGTGTTCCCTTTGAAGAAATCCAAAGTGCTAGTCAGAACTATAGGGTTAAAATACATCCAACACTGAAGCATTATCACCCCCTGCTGGGAGAAACAAAGAACTGCAGTTTAGTCTCCTCAATACAAGGGTGGTTGGATAGCGGCTTCCCTTTGATCAAGGTGTTTTTTAGAGCATTTTACCGCACTGAGGAATCCCCTGCATTGCTGTTCAGATCAGTAACGACCCTGATAGCTCTAATGTTACCAGTCGTAAAACGCTGTGATAATAAGGACCTGTGTTTCCTCACCATTTCAAATATAATATAGAACACATGATGTGTGAGAGGAGGGGATTGCGTGGTAAGAGGTGTGATTGAATCAGACTCTTTATACTAAACCTTTGTCACATATAATGGATTTATTTTACTGTGAAAATGAACAGAAATAAATACAATCAAAATACATCATCATCTTATTGAATTCAAGAGTGACATTTTACAGAATTTCAACACAAGTGATGTTGCTTAACCCAGGAGCGACTGTAAAATAATCAGAAGCATTGGTAATAATTAAGAGCCACACTCAGAACTGCAAACTGGTTTCTTCTGCATTTAAAACACTCTGACGTCCGTCAGCTAGGCTTTCATCAGAGAGCAATGCCTGCAGACAAACCCAGGATTCCTCCAGTATAATGCAATATTACACAGTGACAGAGTGACAGTGAGCTGCTTCAATTCCAATCAAAGGGAATCATGTGACATATCTGCTGGACAGCTAATGCATTGCTATTATTGAAGACAGAGGAGCCTAAAACCCAAACAACATCTAAACAGACAGACGAGCACATTGAAAACAGACACCATGGGAAATCACCTGCCATAACTGTTATGGTGTAGGACACCCTAAAAACCCTCCACTGTCAGAAACAAACATCTAAACAGACAGACCTCCTGGGACGGATAAACCTGCCACATCAGGGTCAAACAGACACCATGGGACTGAATCACCTAAACCATACCACTGTCAGTAGGACCTCCTGTAAACCCCCACTGTGGGAGGGATAAACCCCTGGGACTGATAAACCCGCATACCACTGTCATAGGTAGGGTGTAGGACCCCCTGGGACTGATAAACCTGCCATACCACTGTCAGTAGGGTGTAGGACCCTATGAGACTGATAAACCTGCCATACCACTGTCAGTAGGGTGTAGGACCTCCTGGGACGGATAAACCTGCCATACCACTGTCAGTAGGGTGTAGGACCCATGGGACTGATAAACCTGCCATACCACTGTCATTTGTAATAGGACCGATAAACCTGCCATACCACTGTCAGTATGTAGGAAACTGATAATGCCATACCACTGTCAGTGGGTTAAAACCATCTAAACAGATAATAACCTGCCACTGTCATGGTTTAAAACCTACCTAATTTGAAAAACAGTATCAGAATAGTTTGATCATGTTTGAGGGCTATTCAAATCTGATGGTGAATAGTCTGGTCGTGTATGAGGCTATTCAAAACTGTTGGTGAAAAAAGCACTTACAATATTGTTCTCTTTTATTTTTATTTGCAATATAACACGTATTTCAATTTTATTTGATTTTTTCTTAAAACATTTCTTTTCTCATCTTTTTGATTGCAGCTGTATATTCATGTTGAAATAACATCCGCTTTGGATCATGCCTGACAAGACGGCATCAAGATTCACACATTTTCAAAAAAGCATTCTCCGGGGTTTTGTGTTTGTGTGTGTGTGTGAGTGTGTGTGTGTGTGTGTGTGTGTGTGTGTGTGTGTGTGTGGGAGTGTGTGTGTGTATGGTGGTGTGTCTGTGTATGGTGGTGTGTGTGTGTGTGTGTGTGTGTGTGTGTGTGTGTGTATGTGGTGTGTGTGTGTGTGGTGGTGTGTGTGTGTGTGTGTGTGTGTGTGTGTGGTGTGTGTGTGTGTGTGTGGTGTGTGTGTGTGTGTGTGTGTGTCTGTATGGTGGTGTGTCTGTGTGTGTGTGTGTGTGTGTGTGTGTGTGTGTGTGTGTGTGTGTGTGTGTGTGTGTGTGTGTGTGTGTGTGTGTGTGTGTGTGTGTGTGTGTGTGTGTGCGTGCGCGCGCACGTGTGAGTGTGTCTGTATGTAGTAGCGCGCATGTGCGGTGTAAAGGAACCGCCCCCTATTTAAGTCACAGAACGCGCTTTTGAAGTGATTCCTCAGCTGAAGTTTGAAGAGAGAAGAAGCATGAGAGAGAATTCAGGCAGGATTTATGCGTTTGTCCGGGGAGTTTTTTTGAAAACGGTAAGAGAGCTTTTTTTCAGAAATTGTACTCTGGTAGATTTCGTTTTGTTTTTGTTCTTTTATAAATATTTAATTTAGTATCTCTTTTATTTATTTTGTTTTGGCGATACGCTTTTAAAACGACTAACGCTCAAGTTGTCCTGTGATTTATGTGTGTAATACTTGTTTAAACACTTTTTAAATGTCGAATAAGTTGTTTTCTGAATTTTTCTTTTGCTTTTGTGATTCGCTATTTTAAACTTTCTCCTGTTTCAACTATTGGTTTTTGTATGTGAAAATATCTTTTGCTTTTAACGTAGCCTGGTAAAAATATGTATACACCCCGCATAAGATAACATGAGCATATCAAAAATGAAAAAATCACTGCGCCTCAAACCTTGAACAACCTCATGCGTCTTATTAAACAAGGATTTTGGAAAATGCAATATGGATAATATGCATATATATATATATATATATATATATATATATATATATATATATATACACACACACACATATATATGTTCAGACCCTTTTAAAACGACAAAACACTCCAAGTTTTACTGTGATTTCTGTGTGTAATGTTTGTTTAAATGCTTTTAAATGTCGAATAAGTTGTTTTTTTTTTTTTTTTTCTTTTTCTTTTTTTTATTACCCTTTTAAACTTTCTTTTTTCATTAAGTGTCTTATGTAAAAAAATACTAAGACTTTAATGTTGTCTGCACCAAGCATAAGTTAACATAAGCATTTATAAAAAAACTTGGTTAAACCCCTAGCCCCTGATTACATAAATAACATATTAAACACTGATTTTTGTACATGTCTTATAAAAAGACGTGCAATAAGCTTATAGGCATATATATATATATATATATATATATATATATATATATATATATATATATATACACCCTATAAAATCCACGCCCCTCATTATATATTCATATTTTCATACATATAAGGTCAAAGGTCCAAAGGATCATAAATCAGATTTTTGACATAAACTACAGTAATATTACTACTAACGACATAGAACGTCTGTACAGCACTGAAACACTATGTTTAAAAAACAACTGACCGCTGAACCGCGTCTTCTTAATATGAGCAACTTTGTAACTTTGATACACGTGCCGCTGACTCGTTACTTTGTCTTCTCAATATGAAACACTTCACAATACATGTACATAAAACACTGAGGTACTTTCTAGAACATTATACGCTCCGAAAGAAAAAACAAAATCTCATTCCCAGTCTGACAGAGCCACCTGCTGGAGATATATAGAATAATCGCTAATTGCTTTCAATACCTGTGTTTTTAACTTGGACTATAACACCAGGGGAGAGCGTGAACGCAGCCCCCCACTCCCAGAAACGACACAGTCGAGATTCCTGCATTTGCGACATGTGAGCTGTTCCACAAAAGGGATGGATGTGTAGAAAAGCCTACACGTCTGCGTGAATGAAATTCAAAAATGGAAACAAATGTTTGCTAAATGTGTCTTTTGTACATTCTCTGCTTCAAATCAGAGGTGCCATCGAGTATAAAAAGGTGGGTGTGGGGCACAATGTTGACGAATAGCTCTTTTGCATAAAGACCATTCAAATGTATTGTTTTATGCTGCAAAGCTCAAGGCTAGCTCTCCCTTCTAGTAACACGTATTACCATGCAGGAGCCTTGCTATTGGCCCGCACATGTGCAGCCCAGAGCTGCTTAAGTGTTACTGTTTGTGACAAATTAGAGATCTGGCAATCCCTCCCCCAACCTGTCACTGCATGAATGATGTTAACTTAATACTATGAAAGAGATAAACCAAGAGAGTCGTTCGCTTACGGCCATACCACCTTGAGAACGCCTGATCTCGGAAGCTAAGTAAGGTCGGGCCTGTTTAGTACTTGGATGGGAGACCGCCTGGGAATACCAGGTGCTGTAAGCTTTTCTTTCTGAAGCTTGACAGGGGGCGCTATTTCCTTTGTTATTTATGTTACTAACCTGGAAGCTGTAAAGATAAACATCGTTTTCATTTTTTGTTTTTTTATTGTCCCATCCCACACAGGAACAAATAGGATAGTTTAATATGTTGCACACACCATTCTTAATTCCTCAATTCGTGACGAAATGTGACCCTGAAAACTGCCTGAATTCTCTCTCATACTTCTCTTCAAACATCAGCTGAGGAATGACTTCAAAAGCTCGTTCTGTGACTTAAATAGGGGGCGGTTCCTTTACACCAAACATGCGCGCTACTACATACAGACACACACACACACGTGCGCGCACACGCACACACACACACACACGTGCGAACACACACACACACACACACACAGACACACACACACACACACAGAAACCCCCGCGGAGAATGCTTTTTGAAAATGTGTGAATCTTGATGTCGTCTGCTCTAGGCATGATCCGAAAGAGAGATGTTATTTCAACTTGAATATACAGCTGCAATCAAAAAGATGAGAAAAGAAATGTTTTAAGAAAAAATCAAATAAAATCGAAATACGTGTTATTTTGCAAATAAAAATAAAAGAGATCAATATTGTAAGTGCTTTTATCACGAACAGATTTGAATAGCCTCATACACGACCAGACTATTCACCATCAGATTTGAATAGCCTCATACACGACCAGACTATTCACCATCAGATTTGAATAGCCTCATACACGACCAGACTATTCACCATCAGATTTGAATAGCCTCATACACGACCAGACTATTCACCATCAGATTTGAATAGCCTCTACACACCACCAGACTATTCACCATCAGATTTGAATAGCCTCATACACCCACTGTGACTATTCACCATCAGATTTGAATAGCCCCATACACGATCAGATTATTTACCATCAGATTTGAATAGCCCTCAGACACGATCAAACTTCTGATAATTTTCAAATTATTAATAAGTTTTACTGTTTAGATATTTAAAACCATATAAGCATAGTTTGATCGTGTTTGAGGGCTATTCAAATCTGATGGTGGGAATCTTATACACCCTACTGACAGTGGTATGGCAAGTTTATCTGTCTCAGGGAGGTCCTACACCCTACTGACAGTGGTATGGCAGGTTTCTCAGTCCCAGGGGGTCCTACACCCTACTGACAGTGGTATGGCAGTTTTATCAGTCCCAGGGGGTCCTACACCCTACTGACAGTGGTATGGCAGGTTTATCAGTCCCAGGGGGTCCTACACCCTCCTGACAGTGGTATGGCAGTTTTATGAGTTTCATGGGGGTCCTACACCCTACTGACAGTAGTATGGCAGGTGATTCAGTCCCATGGTGTCTGTTTTGACCCTGATGTGCTCGTCTGTCTGTTTAGATGTTGTTTCTTGAAGGGTTTTTAGGCTCCTCTGTAACAGTTTGTTCTTCACTCTTCAATAATAACAATGCATTGGAGCAGCTGTCCAGCAGATATTTCACATGATTCCCTTTGATTGGAATTGAAGCAGCTCACTGTCACTCTGTCACTGTGTAATACTGCATTATACTGGAGAGGGATCCTGGGTTTGTCTGCAGGCATTGCTCTCTGATGAAAGCCTCGCTGACGGACGTCAGAGTGTTTTAAAATGCAGAAGAAACCAGTTTGCAGTTCTGAGTGAGGCTCTTAATTATTACCAATGCTTCTGATTATTTTACAGTCGCTCCTGAGTTAAGCAACATCACTTGTGTTGAAATTCTGTAAAATGTCACTCTTTAATTCAATAAGATCATGATGCGTCTTTGAATGTGTTTATTTCTGTTCATTTTCACAGTAAAATAAATCCATTATATGTTTCAAAGGTTTAGTATAAAAAGTCTGATTCCAATCCCACACGTCTTACCACGCAATCCCCTCCTCACACACATCATGTGTTATATATTATATTTGAAATGGTGAGGATACACAGGTCCGTAAGGAAAGATCTCTTCTGACTCACTCCAGGATTTCTCATGCAAACCCATCACGTGTCCTGTATATAGGACTGGGTTCTTGGAAGGAGGTGGGATTGTTTGTGTGGCCAGTGTCCCTCCCACATTCAGAGTCTCTACTGGGAATGGGCCTGTCCCATTGGAGAAAGCTTCAGTCTTGAAGGAGTGCTGTGACAGAGGGTGCCATTCTCAAACTCCTGTCCCACTCTCTCCTCTCCACCCCTCTCACACTGATTCAGCAGTCTCTGCTCAGCCTGCTTGTCTAAACCTGGCCTCAGTCTCAAACCCCGCCTCTTAGAGCTTGATATAACTCCTGGAATTCAGAAACACAGGTAAGTTTCGTTTCTTGTGAAACCCATCCCTGTCTCTGTATCATCTCAACAGAAACAGCAGAAGCACATATTGTGATTCCAGCCCAGGATCACACTTCATGGTGAATCGAGGGTATTGACACAACTATTCCAATGGCTGGAGTTCCATCCTTCTTATATTCCTGTACAGAACTAGACACTCTAACACAGCAGTCAAACACATTGTTAATACTGTGATAAATCAGGAGAAATGGACAGTCTAAACATGGAAACAAGCTTGTTCTTGTTATTCCACTTGTTCTGCTTGTTGAAGAAGAAAACTCCCCTCCCCTCCAAAAACAACTGAGAACTGAAGTGGGGGCACTTCTGTCCATTTTACCCACTCAGATCCCTCGCTTTCTAAATATATTGGTGCATCTGAAAAGATAATAGCACCGCTTCAAATACAAGCTAAAGATTGTCAGATTGTCAGAGTATTTTACTTTCACAATGACAATAAATAAATAAACTAATTTAAAATGAATAAATAAGATTGTATTTAAGTTTTAATATAAGAGATAAGATTTTCAATTTGCACTTCAATCAAAACAATGTAATGGTTTTAAATTTGATCAGCAATAACTGCATGTAAATATTTTTTATTAAAGAAATACAATTGAAAATAGGTTGATTAAAGTATTGTTAATATCATCTATATATTCTTAATATTACATTTCTGATCTTTAATATCCTAGTATGTGTGTGCTGAATGATTCAATATGATTTTTGCTTAGATCTTTATTTGAAATGCTTACTGACTATTCCAGCAAGAATTGCCTCTGAAAACTCTTATCCAGGCTGATTGTGTGGATTCGAGGTGGGGAAGCATATTGGCGGTGCGCTGGGCACTAAAGTCCACAGGGTAAGCATTGTGCACTGCAGCCTGTGCAACAGTCATACGCTTCCCCACAATCAGCCTCCAGGAGTCTTTTCAGAAGCAGTATTTTGCTCGAATAGTTAGTAAGCATGGTGAATAAAATCTTTTCAGAAACAGCCATAGAAAATCCTCATCAGGTAAGAAATGTAAAGAACATGATGACGTTTAAACCTTTAACCTCAGTGTGGTCCCCATGAGTGTTCATTAATATCTATCTACCAGGAGAGTTTTCAAAATGAAAAATTGTATCTGTTCATGAAAACACAGCAGCATGGCTGATTGAAATGAAATCACTTTGAAATGTTTGATGAAGGGGGTCAGGAGGTGGGGTCCTATTACCTGTAACACAGGAAGGAAGGAAGTGAACGGGGAGAGGAAACCAGTGTGGGGGCTGCAGGATCAATGGGCTTCACCTGAGTCAAAGAGAGTGGAAATAAAGAAGTGTGGAAAACAAAATGAGCAACAGCAAAACAAGAAGGGACTTGAGAGGACGATGTTCTGCTGATGAGAGGGAAGACATTGTCTGAAATGAATAAAACAAATAGTGCACAGATTTGAAAAGTAGGTCCCTTGATTGTAAGCTTTGTTTGAGTGTCTGTTCTGTATAAAATGGTTTTAACTCATGAAATCAGCCCTGTAATAAATTAGCATGTCTGTAATGTACACACCCTTTCTGATAACACTAGAACATGTCTAGTTCTCATAATATACAGCCTCCCTAGACTGGAGGGACCACCCTTCACGTTCTCTTAGGGGAGAGCAGTTCAGACTCTGTGCCTCAAGCTTGCTCTGAACTGGAGGGAAGAAATCAGTTGGTGCTCAGAGACAAGTTTGTGGTTGAGGACTAATGGACTTTGAGATGTGGATTAATGCCCACGAAGATCGAACTCCACCAAACTCACTTCCCTTGTGAACTTCTGAGGATTCAGACCCACACAGAAGTGAAGGTCTAGTGCAGTCAAATACATACTGTAGCTATAGAAGGGTTACTGTGACAATGCCATTCTCAAACTCCAGTCCCACTAACAACTCTCTCCTCTCCGCCCCTCTCACACTGATTCAGCAGTTTCTGCTCGGGCTGCTTGTCTAAACCTGTCCTCAGTTCAAAATCCTGCCTCTTAGAGATTTACACAATTCCAGGAAATCAGCACAGTGAAGTTTCTGTTGTGAAATCGTCAGTCTCTCTGTCTCACTGCAGCAAGAATGGCTTCAAACTTGTGGTCAGAGGATCAGTTTAGCTGTTCAATATGTCTGGAGCTATTGAAAGATCCAGTCGCTATTCCATGTGGACACAGTTACTGTATGGGGTGTATTAAGAACTGCTGGGATCAGACTGATCATACAGGTGTCTACAGCTGCCCCCAGTGCAGAGACATTTACCCCAAGGCCTGTTCTGCAGAAACACCATGCTGGCTGAAGTTGTGGAGAAATTAAAGAAGACAGGACTCAATCCTCCTCCTGCTCAAAGTTATGCTGGACCTGGAGATGTGCCGTGTGATTTCTGCACTGGGAGAAAGTTCAAAGCTGTGAAATCCTGTTTGACGTGCCTGGCCTCTTACTGTGAAACACACGTCAAGCCACACTATGAGGGGGCTGCATTAAAGAGGCACAAGCTGATCAATGCAATTGGAGATCTGGAGCAGAAGCTTTGTGCTGAACACCAGAAGGTTTTGGAGGGGTTCTTCAGAACTGATCAGACGTGTGTTTGCTGGCTGTGTACAGACAAGGAACACAAGAGCCATGATACAGTCTCAGCTGAGGCAGAAAGGACTGTGAAACAGGTAAGGGTTTGAACCATTTCCTTGTAGCTATCCTAGAAGATAAGAATTCCAGGGATATTTAACATGTCTGTTTACTAGGTTATACAGTTTCACATCAGATCAAATTTTAATTGTATATTAAGAGCTATTTAAAGAGCCCTAGTTTTTTAATTGCTCTATCTAAACTATGATGTACTACAATGTATTTCAGGGTGTAACAGGGGTGTTGTTATGGGTGTGGCTATCGCTGATTGACAGGAGAGACACAGGAGGTTTTCTTTTGATACAAAAACACAAAACATTCAAAACAAAACACTGCTTGAAAACAACTAGAAAATAAAAGATGATTTACAATTAAATAAGGTCCCGCTCTTTACAGTCTCCTGACACATCCTCCTCTCTAGACTTGGGTGGGATTAAAGGATTTGTTCCCTGTTTTATCTAGCACACAATTGATTATTATTTACAATCAAACAAAAAATTAGCATGATTTATATTCCTCAGTGTTTTTATATTTTGTGGATCTTGTGAATCCCCTGCTTGTAGAACCAAGATTCCTAGTGTTTTTTCAACCCTTTTAAATCATAGATCAGTTTCATGGTTTAAGATATTATAGTTTAATTGGTAAAACTGTTTAAAATGACATTCCTAGCAAATTCAAAAACATAATTTAAAAACAAAAAAAAACCAAGATTAATTGAGAGGACCTCAGTTCCTCATATACAGTTAATAAGAGATACAATATACAGTGATTAATATGATATTCAATATACAAGTTTAATATGATTTTATTCAAGATTTTTATGATATTCAAAAGTAAATCAGACAAATATGAATTAAATTCAAGATTAATTTGATAGTTTAATATAAAACTTTTATGAAATGACAAAAAAAGTAAGATTAATTTATAAAGTAAGAGAAAGATTAATATGATATACAATATACAAGATTAATATTTTATACAATTTACAATTTTAATTCTGATTTTCAATTCCAAGATTAATGGGAATATCCCTATTGAACTGTAATATAGCTTTAAAAACCCATACGAATATAAAGAACAATATGATATACCGCTATCTAAGATTAATTTGATATTTAAATATTCAGATTAATATGGGCAATCCTCCATATAAAAATAATAGGATATACAATATACAAGATTAATTGATATTCAATATTCAGAATGAATCAATTAATTTGATTCAATTAGGTTATTTTAATGTAAATCAGGGAGAAAAAATAGCTTAATTTGCCCAAAACACATTTTTACATGATTAAAACAGATTTGTTTAAGTTAGTTTTTATAAATTAATTTTTTATTGTTTTTGAAATCACAATTTAGGGGTCAACTAGTCCCCTTTCCTTTGCTCTCTTCCACAGTGAAGTCCTTCTGCTCAGGGTTTTTTCTGGGGATTTTGTTTATTTAGGCATTTTTTACACTGATTTCATTGTTTTGTATCAGGGCTGTTTTATTTGTGTTTATCGGATAAAACCAGAAATCAGAAGCCCTAAATATCCATTAAAGAGAAAGCTGCTTCAGTTTCCTAGGTGCTTAACAAAACAAACATGTAACACATGCTAGATCAGCCATCATTCACTGTTACTAGTATGAAACAGTACCATCTAGTGGACAGCTACTGTGGATCAAGTGTCCTTTTGTATTGCTGGCAGCTGTGCAATAGATGGTGTTGTATCTTAGTACTATACACACACGTTGTCTGAAACTGCTGCCTTTGTCCAAGTTTAAACCACCTCCAAGGAAGTTTTCAATTCAATTCACCTATCAGAAACATGGATAAAAATGAGTGGCAAAATTATATTTGACTCTTTTAAATGTTTAACCTTGGATTAATTTAAAGAAGGTTACATAAAATCCTGGGACAACATGATTCAAATATAAATTTAATAGATGGTTAAACTAAAATGATTCTGTGTGCATAATGTTTCAATAACATATATTAAACAGGCCAGCCTGCACTGAAATAGTCTGTATTGAGTGTGACAGGATATCACTCAATGCCCCATCAGAAATGTCACTGTGTTGTGTTTCTACACAGAAGCAGCTGGGAGAGACACAGACAGAAATACAACAGAGAATCCAGGAGAGACTGAAAGAAATTGAGGAGCTGAAACAGGCTGTGGGGTCACTGAAAGTGGGTATTGAAAAAGGGGGATTATTATTATTATTATTATTATTATTATTATTATTATTATTATTATTAACAGAACAGATGGACTGGAACACATCAACAGAAGTTTACTGTCTATGTCTGATGTGTTTTTGATATCAATTCTAACCATGTCTCCTCTACTGTGTTCTTTCACTCAGAGATCTGCATGCATAGAAATAAAGGAAAGTGAGAAGATCTTTACTGAGCTGATCCGATCCATTGAGAAGATCCACACTGAGGTTATTGAGCTGATTGGAGCTAACGAGAAGGCTGCAGTGAATCAGGCTGAAGGACGATGAAGAAACTGGAGCAGGAGATTGCTGAGCTAAGGAGGAGAAACGCTGAGCTGAAACAGCTTTCAGAGACAGAGGATCACATCCATTTTCTACAGGTAACATCACTGCTTGTTAGAAAATCTCAAGTCCATAACTGGGACGGTTTCAGACAGACCTCTCCAATTGAATGAATCCTTGCTTTTCCCCAGGAATGTTTTGGACCCCATTCTGTTTCACTGAAAACTCCTTTTCTCCACTTTCCTGTTGTAGAATTTCCAGTCTCTCTGTGCCCCTCCTGAAGCTGGAGACTTACCCAGCGTTACTGTCAATACAGACATCTCTTTTGGGGCTGTGAGGAAAGCTGTATCTGAACTTAAAGACCATATTGAGGACTTCTGCAAGGGGGAATTAGTCAAAATAACCACAACAGGTTGGTGTGAAATAGATTCCTTTGGTAGAGATTTCTCAAATAGACCATGGCTTGAGGAGGGACAGGACCTGCAAGACATTAATAAAGACCTCTTGCAGATTGTTGGCTATATAAATAATGTAGGGATTGAGAAGGGAGGAATGAACAGAGAGGAGGAGGGAACAAGGCCGGAATAGGGAGTTTGGAGGAGGGAGCAGGGTGGTGCAGAATCCACATGGAGCATTTCTCTCTTTTTCTGAAGGAGTTGGGAGAAGTCTGCAGGGAGCATGGAGGAGAGATGGAAGAGGTAGGAGGGTTTGCATGAAGGTTTTGAGAAGGGTCAGGAGACAGGAAGGAGGAAAGAACAGGGAGGAGGAGAGGGGAGCATGATTATTATTTAGCAGGGAGGAGGCAACATCATGGAGGGTTCAGGGAATACATGCAGGGAGAGATGGAGAAGATATGGAGAGAGAAAATGGAGGAAGGAGGGGGAGCAGGTGCAGGGAGGTGGAGGAGGGAGGAAAGTAGAAGGGAGCAATAAGGATGGAACACAGACTGATGAAGCAGGGAAGATGGAGTCTGATTTGAGGATTGAGCAGACAATGACTGTTGTATGTTTGATGCAAAACAAGGGTGTCCTAATATGGAAACTAAAAATACTGTTGGGATAAAAGATATGTTTCCTGTATGGAGAGGAAGGAACACAAGACTCCAGTGCAGTGGCAGACCTGTTTTGTTTTGACTTTGGCTTTTGTCGTCACCGTTTCAGAAGGAATACATATTCATTGTAAAATCGTGAACATCTTGAAGTATTTCTGTGTTCATTTTACATCCTGAAATGCCGTGAATAATTTCTGTGAACCTTTTTGTGAGATTGCTGTTTGAATCAATGTATTCATGACCGTGGATGAGGGTCCAATTGAAAAAGCTGTCTTTCCCATGTTAATATAACGTTAAATGCAGCTCTGTCCTCAGATGGGATAGTAACATTGCCGACAGACACCTTTGGAAACAGGGTTTCTCTTGGAATGATAATCACAGGGCTGAATAATTTCTAAAGAGATATTAAAAAAAAAAACATGGCTGTTTATATAACATTATTATTATTAACATTATTATTATTATTAGTACGAGGTGAGGAGGAATCACATTGAATAATGCATAAAGAGATATTAAAAATAAAAATGTCTATATATGTTCGTTGCTGTGAGGGCAGATTCACACCCAGCTGTTTTCCTATTTCTTCCTTAAACTTGATTTCAACTTGATATTACAAAAAATAAAAGATTCAGGAATTATTATTATTATTATTATTAGTATTATTATTTAGTATTTTTAGTTGTTATTTATCAGAAATTTATCAGATAAAAAAACATTTTATTTCTATTATTTGTGTGTGTAAACATTATTTTTAAACTATAATAACGTTCCACACTGAGGCTCTCAGTGATGAAGTTTCTGATTGCTTCAGCTCACATTCAGCAGGTTCCTCAGGCTGTGTGACTGACATATAATCTGACCAATGAAAACGCAGAAAGGGTGGAAACGGTTGTATTGGCTGGATCAAAACAGCAAAAATAACCAAAAGCTGGTGGAGCAGGGAGGAGGAACAAGGAGGAGGAATGGGGAACAGGGGCAGGAGGGGAGGAGGATGGATTAGGGGGGAGGCGGGAGGGGAGCAGGGAGGATGGAGGAGGGAGGGAGGCAGGGGAGCAGGGAGGAGGGGAGCAGGATGATGAGGGAGCAGGGTGGAGGCAGGAGGAGGAGGAATGAGCAGGAGGAGGGATGGGAGGCAGGGGATGAGGGAGGATGGAGGAGGGAGGAGGCAGGATGGAGGAGGGAGGAGCAGGAGCAGGCAGGGGGAGTAGGGAGGGGAGGAGGAGGAGAATGTAGGAGGGAGCAGGAAGGATGAGGAGCAGGGAGGAGGGGAGGGTGGAGGAGAATGGGAGAAGGAAGCATAGAGGGGGGAGCAGGGAGGATGGAGGAGGGACAGGGACTGATGAAGCAGGGAGGAGGGAGTGATTTGAGGATGCAGCAGACAATGACTGTTGTGTATGTTTAAATTCTATTTCTCTCTCTTTTTTCTGCCCAGTGAATGAAGTTGCAGTTTACAGTCTGCAGGCTCCAGAGCCAAGGAACAGAGCTGAGTTTTTAAAATGTAAGTCTGTTTCACTGAAACATTTGATTGAAAGATGTGTCACTCCATTGAGAGAAGAGCTAACACTACAGAACAGGGAGGGGTGGAGCTTGAGGGCAGCAATTATTATTATTTATTAGTAATTGTGAAGCCATTAATCTACACTCCTCTCCAACAAGTATTGGTTCAGATGAATACATGCAGAATGACTGGGGGAGGGGCATTTGTTGCCTGTTTTTCCACTCAGACCTTTCTCTCCCTAAATATCTTGGTATCCCTGAATAGATAATCATCCCATCTTTTAATACATGTACAATGCATGTGAAACCAGTTGTGGGGTAAAATGAACAGCTATCCCTCCCAGTCATCCTGTGCTGGTAGTAAATGTATATTGCAGTATCACTGCACTTGTGGGATGGATTGCTCATTAAAATATTAGACAGATATTTGAAGAGTGGATGATATTCTATTGAAGATATTTAGTAAGCAAGGGGTCTGAGTGGGTAAAATGGCAACACATACCCTGTAGGAACATTAAGTGAACTGTAATTGTATGCAGAGCTGCATTTGATTGGTTCCAATTGAAGAAGTTTGATAAGATCAAGGAATTATAATGAACAAAACAATCAAACAGCAAGAGGGTTTAAAGGGTTCATAAGGACCTTTGTATTTTATTGTGTTGCATGCTCCCATGTGTTGCTACAGTTGTTTTACGTGAGGTGTGTGTATTGTTTTAATTATTTTATTTTTTTTTTTATTTTTGACCACTTTTTTATACTTATAGATAGCTTCACATGTAATCAGATGGGCCTCTCAGAACTACATTTCCCATCATCCTCCTGCTCACATATGTGATTGAGATGGAATTACCAGTGAGCAGGAGGATGATGGGAAATGTAGTTCTGAGAGGTCCATGCCGGTCCACGGGAAGCCATCTTGAGGCAGAAAATGCAATTTAAAAGTTTAAAAAAGTTGTCAAAATGTATTAAAAAAAATAATTAAAACAACACACACACCTTCCATAAACAGGATGTGAGGATGCAGCAGACAATGACTGTTGATTTTCTCAGTGATTTGACTTTTCTAACCGTCTCTCCTCTACCCGTCCTCTTCTCTTCAATCAGATTCCTGTCAGCTCACACTGGACCCCAACACAGCAGCGATAGAAAGCTCTGTCTGTCTGAAGGGAACAGAAAGGTGACACGGAGGTTTGGAACCAGAGATTTTATCCTGATCACCCAGAGAGATTTGATTTCTATCCCCAAGTGCTTTGCAGAGAGGGTTTGTCTGGGACTCGCTGTTACTGGGAGATTGAGAGGAGTGGGGAGGGCTTCTATAGGAGTCACATATAAAGGAATCAGCAGGAAAGGAAGGGATTTTTCCTGTGTCCTTGGATACAATGACAAGTCCTGGAGTTTGTTCTGCTCTGGTTCCAGTTACACTGCCCGGCACAATAACAATGAAACTGCAATAACTGCCCCCCGCTCCCCCAGAATAGGAGTGTATCTGGACTTTAATGCCGGCACGCTGTCCTTTTATGGCGCCTCTGACACAATGACCCTCCTGCACAGATTCCAAACCACATTCACTGAGCCGCTCTATCCTGGGTTTATGCTTTGGGGTTATGGTTCCTCTGTAACAATCTGCCAGCTGAACTAGACAGTTTTGTGTTGTAAGAAACCCTTTGTATTGAACTCCCTGTCTGTCCTCTCCACTCCTCGGGTGAAGGGAATGTTCAATCTGACACAACTTTGGATGAAAGTTAGGGGGTAAAACGGCGCCACCTGCAGAGCGAAACGAGGTGAATTATTTGTTTTTAGCAACGAATGGATTTCATACGAAATAACTGTATTTAATTTATTTTTTAAGAATTGTTATGTTTTATATATATTTTAGAAAATGGCATCCAATAGTCAGTGCTGTAACAGTTTTAAAAAAAGTGAACTTAAGTTTGCTTTATTGTGTGTGTGTTTTTGTTTTTTGATTTCCATAAAATGTTTAATATTTCAGATTTTAGTAATGTGATTTAATTAAAAAAATTAATTAGACTGACTTTTTCTTATTTCTTAATACTCATTAACATGGTTTTTCAAATGAGAATGAGCAAGAAAGAGGGGAATGAGAGAGAAAGAGGTCTGGTAAAGCATAGGGAAGCATTGTAAAGCACAGAGAGGTCTGGTAAAGCATAGGGAAGCATTGTAAAGCACAGAGAGGTCTGGTAAAGCATAGGGAAGCATTGTAAAGCACAGAGAGGTCTGGTAAAGCATAGGGAAGCATTGTAAAGCACAGAGAGGTCTGGTAAAGCATAGGGAAGCATTTTAAAAACAGAGAGGTCTGGTAAAGCATAGGGAAGCATTGTAAAGCACAACAGGTGTGTGTAAAGCATAGGGAGCATTGTAAACCACAGAGAGGTCTGGTAAAGCATAGGGAAGCATTGTAAAGCACAGAAAGGTCTGGTAAAAGCATAGGGAAGCATTGTAAAAGCACAGAGAGGTCTGGTAAAGCATAGGGAAGCATTGTAAAGCCACAGAGAGGTGGGTAAAGCATAGGGAAGCATTGTAAAGCACAGAAAGGTCTGGTAAAGCATAGGGAAGCATTGTAAAACACAGAGAGGTCTGGTAAAGCATAGGAAGCTTTGTAAAGCACAGAGAGGTCTGGTAAAGCATAGGGAAGCATTGTAAAGCACAGAGAGGTCTGTTAAAAGCATTGTAAAGCACAGGGGTGCATTGGGAAAGCACAGAGAGGTCTGGTAAAGCATAGGAAGCATTGTAAAGCACAGAGAGGTCTGGAAAGCATAACATTGTAAAGCACAGGGGTGTGGTAAAGCATAGGGAAGCATTGTATAACAGAGGTCTGGTAAAGCATAGGGAATTATTCAGCATGCACAGAGAGCAAAGGTAAACATAATAAGCAAAAACACAGATATGTCTGGTAAAACATAGGGAAGCATTGTAAAGAGGGAGAGTTCTTTAAAGTATAGGGAAGCATTGTATCCTTGAGGTCTGGTCCATAGGGAAGCATTGTCACAGAGAGAATCAAAGCATAGGGAAGCATTGTAAAGCACAGATATGTCTGGTAAAGCATCTGCAACACATTGAAAAAGTCACAGAGGGTTTTGGACTTGGTCCCCACCTGGCTTTGAGACTCAGCTCAGTGATTTGGATTCCTGAACAGCTTCTTAAAAGGTATTATTCAGCATGCCGCTGCATAGGTGAACTAATAAGAAAAGAAATTCAGTACCTGGCAGGCTCTTGTGACATATCAGGCGGGTCATTCTCTTTACTTCTTCTTCTTCTCCTTGGAACTGGTCCATGCCTCTCTCTACTGAATCACTCGTTCCTCAGTTAGCTGTGTTTCTCCTCTGCAACACAATTGAAACAAGTCCGTTGTGGGGTTTTGGATTTGGTCCCCACCTGGCTACAGTCCCCACTTGGTGGATGTGAACCACACCTAAGACCCCACTTAGATAGGTAGAGAAGAACACAAACACACACACAAACACAACACACACAGGAACTGACACACACACACACACACAGGTACTGTCACGCACACACACAAAAAATACACACAGGTGCTGACACGCACACACACAGGTACTGACACGCACACACACATACACAAACACAGGTACTGACACACAGGTACTGACACGCACACACACACGCACACACAGGTACTGACACACACACACACACACACACACAGGTACTGACACACACACACACAGACACACACACACACACACACACAGATACTGACCCGCACACAGAGATACTGACACACACACACAGGTACTGACACACACACACACACACACACACACACACACACAGGTACTGGTACACACACACACAGTGCTGACACTGGGAAGCTTGTCTGAGACTTATTGATCCCAGAATCTCATCAAGCAGCTTCTTGTAGTATCCCAGGGTGTCAGCTTTAACAACATTACTGGGGAGTTGGTTCCAGACCCTCACAATTCTCTGTGTAAAAAAAAAGTGCCTCCTATTTTCTGTTCTGAATGCCCCTTTATCTAATCTCCATTTGTGACCCCTGGTCCTTGTTTCTTTTTTCAGGTTGAAAAAGTCCCCTGGCTCGACATTGTCAATACCTTTTAGGATTTTGAATGTTTGAATCAGATCGCATTGCAGTAGTCTTCTTTGCTCAAGACTGAATAGATTCAATTCTTTTAGCCTGTCTGCATACGACATGCCTTTTAAACCCGGGATAATTCAAAATGAAATTCAAAGTGCAAAATGAAAAAACTGATTTACAGAATTGACAGGGGATTTTTATTTTGAAAGGGTTTCAATTCAACGACCCTCTGGTCGGACATTTTTTCATTGCATATCATCTTTAAATCTACCCTCCAGTTTTCACAAGGCTCTGTAAAATTGTGTTCTACCCCTTTCAAGAAAGATGAAGGAATTAAAAAGACTAGAGTAAAAGTCATTGAAAATAGGGGCTAATCTATCATAGATAATTTCAACAGAGTTGAGCACCACATGGTCAGATACCAAACATAATCACATTGCAGAAAGGTTTCAATACAAAATAAAGCACTCAAGTCTTTCATATAGTCCAGTTGATTTTATTTTAGGATCTAGAGGCTTTGTTTGTGTGATTGTTTTCATCCCCTGACAGTGTGGTTTCTTCCTGGCATCAGAGCGCTGAATCCGCTGCTCCCTGCTTCCCAAACCTCCTTCAGCTTTCCTCATCTGGAGAAACAAGAGACAGAGAGATCATTGATAGACTGTGCAATTCAAACTGGGACACAGCGATAGTTGATAGAAGTGTGGACACAGATCATTGTCAGACTGCAAACTGGGACACAGATCGATCGTTGTCAGACTGTGCAATTCAAACTGGGACACAGCAATCGTTGATCAGACTGTGCAATTCAAACTGGGACACAGAGATCGTTGATATACTGTGCAATTCAAACTGGGACACAGAGATCATTGATAGACTGTGCAATTCAAACTGGGACACAGAGATCATTGATAGACTGTGCAATTCAAACTGGGACACAGAGATCATTGATAGACTGTGCAATTCAAACTGGGACACAGAGATCATTGATAGACTGTGTGGCGACTGCCACACAATGTGTTGCAAAAAGCGCAACACCTGCTTAATTCTTAAATGAATTGCAGAGGACCTGGCCAGGTTCTGTCCTATCTTATATTCTAGTTGCTAATATTATACTACATGCATACTCCCTTTATATTTTTCAACAGTGAATAATATTATATATAATGGATACTTTATTATAAACTAATACTATGCTCATTAGTTTATTTTTCTAATCTAATCGTTTTGGCAGCAGTTCTATGTCTGGTATTGCCTTGCTGAGATTTAGTACTTTCTAATTACTGCTGCGCTTTTCTCGTTTTTCTGGCCCTGTCGGCTTGCCGTAGTTTTAAGGCTGATTTTTTCCTCGTGTGTTTGGTAGCCGGGGATTTAGAAAAGATGGTGATGACATCTCTGGGTGTGTTTTGTTTGGTACGCTGTGCGCTCTTAAGACTTGCCGTTTTTGAATTTTTTGGTTAAGTTTGATTTTATTAGCAAGAGTCCCCACTTTAAATCTTCGACATACTTCTTCTTCTTCTTCGGCACGCTACTCCTCTTACACCGTTTAAGCTACAAACGCCGTTCAAACTTTCAAACGTGTAGACCGGTCTGGAAGAGGGTGCTTGTATACAACTTTTTGATATCTTTTATACTTTTTAAACTATTAAGTTTTTTTCCTTTTTTGTCCATCTTCATTCACTTTAATGGGACTTTTTTCCCCATTGTTTAAAAACTCCCAGACTTCCAGCATTATATTTACTGTAAACGATGTAACTTTTGACACAAATCAGCTGCTTTGACCACTTTCCCAACAAGTAAGACAAAAAGTGAGAGTATACGGAATCTTCCTCTACTTCTCTGCTATTCAAATCTGAAACCAAAACAGAAATAACTTTTACCAATCAAGAGGTACACCTGTTTTAGTAACCGCATCAACTAAATTTTCTCTAACGTTTTATAAACAACTGAAATTTTGACCACTTTCCCAACAAGTTAGACAAATACTTAGAGTAAATGAAATCTTCCTCTACTTCTCAACTATTCAAATCTGAAATCAAAACAGGAATGGCGTCTACCGATCAAGAGGTCCAGCTGTTTTAGTAACAGCATCAACTTCTTTCAGGAGGCTGCTTCCCGCTGCTGAATTAACTGTCATAGAACTTTGAGAAATTTCAAATTCTCGCACATTCTAAGCACGAGACAATCAGTAAACAACGTGACTTTTGACACAAATCAGCTGCTTTGACCACTTTCCCAATAAAGCAAGCCCCACAACTGTACTGGTAAAGTTACCATCTAGTTTGATCTTCTGTTTCATTAGTCTGGGTTGTCTACAGGTCTGGTTGTTTTAAGTCACAGTTTCCTTTGCTTAGGTATATTCGGTCTTACATAGACATTGTAGTGTCGACCCAGCTTTACTAATGTTTGTTCTTACCCTCAAGTTGTATGCTTTATTTTTTATTATTTTTATTTGTTTTTTCTATTTTCGTTTGGTCAGCCCGAGCTTTGTTGTCTCTTTCTCTTTTCATCTTGATGCGTCGCTGTGAGTGCGGTAGCTCCGGGTTTTTGAAGCCTGGTTTAAAAGGTCCGGATCGTTTCATTGTTCTGAAGAAGACTCTACTCCACGAACCTGGACAGGACTGCGTGAGATCCGGGTTTGTTCTCTTGCTGATGGATTATCATTTTGTTTTTGAATGGCCATTCTGTTTTGTTTTTTGTGAGAGACATGTTTTGTTCTGTTCGCGGATCTGTGGATTTGGACTGTTATTTGAACTATTTTACAGACTTTTACAACTGAAGCTGTTATTGTCTGGCGGTCCTTCTAATATCTCTGCATTTTGCAATCAGCTGTGTCATTCTGTTGATGTTTTGCTTCATACTATGAAGTAGTGATTTCACTGTAGTGACGAGTTTTCCTTTTAAGATCATTTCAGTGATTGCGCTGCAGTTTATCTATGCAGAAGGGGTTGAGCTGGCGTTTCTCTATTGGGGGGTTTATGCTAACGTTTATACTAGTATCTGTTTGCACGGCAGCTTATTTAAATTACCATATGGTAGTTTTTTTGAATATGTTTTGATGTCTTCAGGGTTGGGCAGATGTATCATTTGTATTATTGGCATGGCAAGTGTGAGGATTGTTGTCAGCTATTTGGTGGGATAGACACTAAACAGTAGTAATTGCTGATGCATATTAACTGTCCTGGATTCCTTTTC
>CM072692.1:15471003-15523503 GCA_036884735.1 Huso huso | reverse complement strand
TGGATGGGAGACCGCCTGGGAATACCAGGTGCTGTAAGCTTTTCTTTCTGCAGCTTGACAGGGGGCGCTATTTCCCTTGTTATTTATGTTACTAACCTGGAAGCTGTAAAGATAAACATCGTTTTCTTTTTTGTTTTTTTATTGTCCCATCCCACACAGGAACAAATCTGATAGTTTAATATGTTGCACACACCATTCTTAATTCCTCAATTCGTGACGAAATGTGACCCAGAAAGTTAAAAACAGTACATAAAATAAAATAGAATAAAAAAGATGTATAGGGACACTGACATGCATACAGAGATATTATTATTATTATTATTATTATTATTATTATTATTATACAGTATTGAACATGCCCCCTGCTGGACGCTTCTGGGAGAGCTGTCAGTTTGTTGTCCTGTGCGTGAGTGTAGTGCTGCTTGAAAACTCCCGCCCCTCGCTGGATTGAAACTGGACATTTACATAACCTGTGCAGGGAGGTGCTGTTTCCCTGTATTTTACTTCCTGGCTCACATTTCTTAAAGAGTAAGGGTTTCTGCATGGATCACGTGTGTTAGGTTTAATTTCGAGGTTTATGTTTTGTTTTATAGTTGTATTTAATGATCTTTTGGAATACTGAAGTTATTACAGTAATGATGCTGTGCACAACGGTAGAAGTAGCTGTGTGTATGTGTGGTCATCAGCGGCGCCAGAGAATTGTGAATGGGGGGGCTGGATTGTTTATAGCAGGTGCTAAAGAATTTTGACGCAACAAACAATAACAAATAATACTACTCAGGGGCGGACTGGGACCAAAAATCGGTCCGGGAAGTTCGGATCCACCGGCCCACATTTATGTAAAAATCAACATACCGCGAAATAATAATGAAGTCAAGCTGCTTGACGAGATTCTGGGATCATGATGAAGAATCGGTTAAAAAATAAATAGATTTAATTTTTAGGGTAAAACTTCTTTCTAAATTGTAGGCTATAGTTACTACCAGGTTTTCAAACATATTAGCGGTGATTTAGGTATGGCAAAGTATAGGCTATGACATTACCATGGCTTCATGATCTAGAAGTCGCAAATACTATCCTATTGAAAATGTCATAGATTTTTCCGTCTACGAAATATTTTTCTATTCATTATTCTTTGTCTCCGCACGTCTCTCTGTCTGCCAGCGCTTTGCCTTCAGTGAATGCAACATTGTATCAGAGCTAAATTCTTTCGCCAGTTTGTCCAGTTTACGCACCACGGATTATTTCATTGATGGCTCTGCTCTATGCAATTACAATTTTCTGTTTACAGTAATCGGTGGTCTAAAATCTAACTGCATATCAGATTATTTTAAACACAAGATTGCCGACAGTTGGTAGGCTGTTATTTAGTATTGGTATTTACTGTAAGCAAATAATAAACATGGGTAGCCCATTTTATCAAGTAGAAAGAAACCATTCTCCGCACACCAATACCAACCTCAGTAGGTCTAATAGTAAACTGTAAAGTATAAACACGCATCTTATTTATCAATTCTATAAACCATCACCGACCTCACACAGATTGCAGTCTCTCAATAGGCCTAATAAAAAAAAAAACCCTGTAAATTCTAAACACATCGGCTCATATTTAGCAATTCTAGAAACCATTAGCAGCACTCAGCGCCAATACCAACCCAAAATTACAATAGGGTTTCAGAACCCCTAATTATATCTCAAAATACAGTCAACTACTTCACCCAAATCCACAGTAAACGAGACTGTCCTACCTTACGT
Source organism: Huso huso (assembly GCA_036884735.1). NCBI lineage: Eukaryota > Metazoa > Chordata > Actinopteri > Acipenseriformes > Acipenseridae > Huso > Huso huso. Next base: position 15,521,748 of record CM072692.1, on the reverse strand, counting down.
AGCCAGCAGACGTCGCAGCAGCGCACTCTTCTGCGCAATCCTGTCAATAACTCCATCACTGTCTAGGGCCATCAGTATCTCTTTCTCTGTAGACATTAGCATGAACCCTTCCAGGTGGTCTTGGGACATAGTGCTTCTCAGTCTATTCTTGACAAACTTCAGTGGAGAAATACCTTTCACATGCTACTTGCCTTGGGAACGTCCGTTGGGAATGTCTTTGTTATGAGGAGGCTGTGTGGTCCAGTGGTTAAAGAAAAGGGCTTATAACCAGGAGGTTCCCGGTTCTAATCCCACTTCAGCCACTGACTCATTGTGTGACCCTGAGCAAGTCACTTAACCTCCTTGTGCTCCGTCTTTCGGGTGAGACGTAGTTGTAAGTGACTCTGCAGCTGATGCATAGTTCACACACCCTAGTCTCTGTAAGTCGCCTTGGATAAAGGCGTCTGCTAAATAAACAAATAATAATAATAATAATACTTGTGTTACTGACAAAGTCAGGAGGAATTTGTAGCCCAGACCAATTACATGATAGGCATCAGTCAATAAATTGTACCGGGATAGAATCAAATAGCAACACATGGCACAGTTTTTGCATGAAGTGCACGTTTTGTTCTCTAGCTCCAGCTCTTCTTCACATGCTCCACTGTTTCCATCCTCCTCAGGCATCTCACTTGTTGTTCTGACCCTGTATCCATCCCAAGCTGACATCTTCAGTCTGTCCCACTGTGTTAGGGTGATAACAAAAAAATGTGTCCAGCTCTTTGGACTGAGGGTGTGTGAAGTAATCAAAGCTACCAGCTGACCCCCCCCCTGCATTCACTTCATATGCCTGCATCTTGTCTCTCCTCTTTCCTCAGCTGTTGTTCTCTCTGCACTGGACTCTGCAACAGCATCCATTCTGTCCCTCTCTTTCTCCTCAAGCTCAGCTGCATCTGCTTTAAAATGCATAAATGAACAACAGCAATCAATTTAATTAATACCTTTAGCAAACTTTATTATCATTTGAAAGAATACTCACAAGAACATAGCTTGTTTAATTTATAAAACGGATAGTTCCGGTCCTCCTCTCTGATTGGTCCATGTTCAACCATAGGCCACTGTTAGGCCTTCTCACCGTTCCATAAATTATATCTTTGCACAACAACCTAATCAACATCGATCGAAGTATCAAATCCAATCAGATTCATGTGAAACAATTGCTTTAGATTTGGGATTTTGTTAGTGTGATACAATACATGCAATGTGAAATCTACGCTGCGAGTGTCCTGTATGGGGCAATACTGTAGGCAAATGGCATGTTCTGCTATGGTTTTACAAATAAAAATGGGCTAATGCCACCATCAGCTCGGCTTGCTATGATTTCGTTTCAGTTTATATCAGGGGTAACCAGCGAAATGGTGGAGAGAGAGATAGAGAGAGAGAGAGAGAGAGAGAGACGCGACCTGGGAAATGTTTGAGCTAATGTTTTTTTTTAGTAACCCAGCTAGCTAGCATAGGACGGCTAGTCGATTTGCTAGCGGAGCTTAGCATAGCTATACATAAGATGACTAGATCTCAAAAAGTGACTAACGTTACAAATATTGGTGTAGCCGTTTTATAAAAGCAATAAGGTAGGAGAGGCTGTGATATATCGTGTATAAAGTCACAGGCAGGGCGTTATTAGGTACGAGGCGCAGCCGAGTCTTTAAGCTATTTTAATGTAACCATAAACTCTACTGCTTGTACCTGCTGTGCTCGACCCTGCCACAGCGTCATCTTCTTCAGTGGGCTCCCTAGGCTGAGTCAGCTGATCCTGGCATCCTGGCGTCCCTTGCTCTCCCTACTACCAGCCGGCCTGCGGAACATGTCCGTTATTTTTGTGCACTTTGCAGCATCTGCCTCGAGAGACCGTTGTCGTTTGTCTCTAATCTTTTCTGCCCCACCTTTTCTTTTTCTCTCCATTTTCTACACTGACACTCATCCACTATCAATACAAGAGGTTCAAACGAAAGACGAAATCTGGCTGACCAATCCCGTTCTAAGAAAATCCGGGCAAGTCCAATCAGGGAGTGGCCACTCCTCGCCCCCCCTTAGATATTACGATATTGGATCTACCCATGAGATGACTGGTGTGGTGATGTGTGCGCGCGAGAGCGAGACCGCCACGTTAATAACAGCGTCATTCTCAGCATGTAATGAGGGAAAAAATAATAATAATAATAATAATAATTATAAATCAAACGTAGAGCAGCGGCCCACGCAGGTCCAAACAGACCGGCCCACCGGGGATTCTCCCGCACTTCCCGATGGCCAGTCCGCGTTTTTCTAACTTGTACGAGGAACTACCATTGCTCTCAATCCCACGACAAAAACATTGTCAATGTAAAAAACAAGTTAGAAAAACACACCAGCTCTTTAAAGGGGTGATATCAAACACAAAAGTCACTGAGACACACACTCACACACTGAGACACACACAAACACACACACACAGGTACTGACACACACACACACACACAGGTACTGACACAGTGAGACACATACACAGGTACTGACGCACACACACACACACAGGTAATGACACACATACAAATGTACTGACACACACACACACACACACTGACACACACACACACACTGACAAACACGCAGACACACACAAACACACACTGACACACACACTGACACAAACACACACAGTCGAGATTCCCGCATTTGCGACATGTGAGCTGTTCCACAAAAGGGATGGATGTGTAGAAAAGCCGACACGTCTGCGTGAATGAAATTCAAAAATGGAAACAAATGTTTGCCCAATGTGTCTTTTGTACATTCTCTGCTTCAAATCAGAGGTGCCATCGAGTATAAAAAGGTGGGTGTGGGGCACAATGTTGGACGAATAGCTCTTTTGCATAAAGACCATTCAAATGTATTGTTTTATGCTGCAAAGCTCAAGGCTAGCTCTCCCTTCTAGTAACACGTATTACCATCCATGAGACTTGCTATTGGCCGGCACATGTGCAGCCCAGAGCTGCTTAAGTGTTACTGTTTGTGACAAATGAGAGATCTGGAAATCACTCCCCCAACCTGTCACTGCATGAATGATATTAACCTAATACTATGAAAGAGATAAACCAAGAGAGTCGTTCGCTTACGGCCATACCACCTTGAGAACGCCCGATCTCGTCTGATCTCGGAAGCTAAGCAAGGTCGGGCCTGGTTAGTACTTGGATGGGAGACCGCCTGGGAATACCAGGTGCTGTAAGCTTTTCTTTCTGCAGCTTGACAGGGGGCGCTATTTCCCTTGTTATTTATGTTACTAACCTGGAAGCTGTAAAGATAAACATCGTTTTCTTTTTGTTTTTATTGTCCCATCCCACAGGAACAAATCTGATAGTTTAATATGTTGCACACACCATTCTTAATTCCTCAATTCGTAACGAAATGTGACCCAGAAAGTTAAAAAAACAGTACATAAAATAAAATAGAATAAAAAAAGATGTATAGGACACTGACATGCAAACAGATATATTATTATTATTATTATTATTATTATTATTACAATAATAATAATAATAATAATAATAATAATACAGTATTGAACATGCCCCTGCTGGAAGCTTCTGGGAGAACTGTCAGTTTGTTGTCCTGTGCGTGAGTGTAGTGCTGCTTGAAAACTCCCTCCCCTCGCTGGATTGAAACTGGACATTTACATAACCTGTGCAGGAAGGTGCTGTTTACCTGTATTTTACTTCCTGGCTCACATTTCTTAAAGAGTAAGGGTTTCTGCATGGATCACGTGTGTTAGGTTTAATTTCGAGTTTTATGTTTTGTTTTATAGTTGTATTTAATGATCTTTTGGAATACTGAAGTTATTACAGTAATGATGCTGTGCTCAACGGTAGGAGTAGCTGTGTGTGTGTGTGTGTGGTCCTGTTGGATGTGCTTAATCTTGTTCTGTCTAGGAAACAGACAAATGAATAATACAGTACTAAGCTACATCTGTAAATCTTAACCAATCTAATAAACAGATGTTTTCTGCTTATTATGCAAAGGCTGCCCTTCGAATCGGTGATATCATGGGGCAAGTTCAGCATGGAAGAGGGGTTCTTGGTCTCAGTTCAGCTCCTCCTACGTGGCACAAGGCAGCCTCAGCTCAACAGAGGAAGCTGGTGGTCAACGAGGTGCAAAAACAGGAGGAGAGGATGAGGTACGTAAAGGCCGTTTCCCAGGTCAAGCAGGGAGAATGGATGAGATGGGAGAGTGTGGAACAACGCAAGATTGGCTGGCAAGACCTATGGACAATGGAACAGAGCACGATCAGTTTCCTCATCAGGTCAACATATGATGTTCTCCCATCACCACAGAACCTAAACCTCTGGGTAGAAGAGGATCCCTCATGTCCTTTGTGTTCATCACCTGCAACATTAAGGCACATTTTGACAGGATGTAAGGTGACTCTTAGCCAAGGACTGTTTACTTGGCACCATGACCAGGTGCTGCATTGTTTGGCCTTAGCATTGGAAGACAAGCGTAACATGACCAATAAGTTGCCACCAGTTCCATCAAAACATTACACACAAAAGACAACATTCCTCCGCCCAGGAGAGCAACCACCAAGAAAAGGTGTTAAAACCAAGCCTCTCCCAGGACAACTGGAAGCTGTTGGTCAACGGCTTATTTTTCCACTGACGGCTTAGTGCCTGCTCACTAGTGGGTACTAAACACTTTAGATTGTAAATCTTCTAATGTGCACATTTCATTGAAAATGCCTCACAGATTGTCAAAAATTGAGAAAACCCCAAACTCAAGGGGGCGCTGCAAGAGAACCAAAATTTGCAGACCCTTATTAGACATATTTGGAATCTGACATCCAGATAAAAGAGAGGTTCTTTGCTGAGCTTTCTAGACCGTCCAGAACCCTCTCAGCAACCATACATAGATAGCGTTTTGAAGCCTAACAAAGTAGTCTGTATTTTCCAATCTTTTTTGGGATAACATTTGTATTACAGTATTGATCTTTCTGATATCTGGCACACGTATTCAGAGCATCACTCTGATGTTAGAACACTTTGAATGGTGTTTCTATGCCAAGGGGTTGCTGAATTAGGGTAAAGAAGGTAGAAAACGAGTAGTATTTCGTAAGTGTTTTTTTCCAGGTTCTATGGGAGGGTCCTACAGCCAAACCACTGAAGCTACACGTCAGAGATTCAGTATGCACAATCTACTGTACACAAGGGTAGTCTGTACCAACTTCCAGCCTGTTAGACCTAAAGATGATAAATTAATAGCCCTTCAAAAATGCTAAAAAGGTGTGTGGTAGAGTCTTCTAGTGCAGGCGGAGCGGAGAGGTCAAGTGGGGGTGTAGGGAGAGATGAGGGTCTGAAGGTAGCTGGGTGCAGTCTGGTCAAGGCATCTGTAGTCTAGTCCAAGAGTCTTGAACTGGATGCGGCGGTGATCGGGTCTGTGCATTTTATATATATATATATATATATATATATATATATATATATATATATATATATATATTATGCATTTTCTGTTGTCTGGAAGGTGTCAGTCCCAGGATGTCGTTGCTGTCACCTGGAAGAAGGGAAATGACGTTGTTGCTCAGGTGAAACAGCATTCTACTGTACTACCCCACCTAATACTCCTGCAGGGATTCTGCACACTGCTTTCAACCTGACTCCAGCCTGGAATGGACCCAATGTTTGAAGTCTCTGTGAAATCAGCAACAAGTTGACAGTAATAACAAGCCAAAGAAATCCAGCACGTCAATAAAACTAATGCAAATAAACACACAATAAAAAAAACTAAACACACAACACTGACTGTACAGCAACACCCCCTCAATCCAGCACGTCAATTACAAACTAATGCACACAGTGAACAAATAAACACACACAGTGAACAAATAAACACACAACACTGACTGTACAGCAACACCCCTCAATCCAGCACGTCAATTACAAACTAATGCACACACACACAGTGAACAAATAAACACACAACACTGACTGTACAGCAACACCCCCCCTCAATCCAGCACGTCAATCCAATGCACGTGAACAAATTACAAACTAATCCAGCACGCACAAACAATGCACACACACACAGTGAACAAATAAACACACAACACTGACTGTACAGCAACACCCCTCAATCCAGCACAAACTAATCAATTACAAAACTAAACACACAACACTGACACACACACACAGTGAACAAATAAACACACAACACTGACTGTACAGCAACACCCCTCAATCCAGCACGTCAATTACAAACTAATGCACACACACAGTGAACAAATAAACACACAACACTGACTGTACAGCAACACCCCTCAATCCAGCACGTCAATTACAACAGTGAACAAATAAACACACAACACTGACTGTACACAACACCTCACATCCAGCACGTGTGAACAAATAAACACACAACACTGACTGTACAGCAACACCCCCTCAATCCAGCACGTACATTACAAACTAATGCACACACACACAGTGAACAAATAAACACACAACACTGACTGTACAGCAACACCCCTCAATCCAGCCTCAATCCAGCACGTAAATTACAAACTAATCCAGTACACACACACAGTGAACAAATAAACACACAACACTGACTGTGACTGTACAAACAACACCCACAGTCAAATCCAGCACAACACTGACTGTACAAACTAATGTACAAACAATGCACACACACAGTGAACAAATAAACACACAACACTGACTGTACAGCAACACCCCCTCAATCCAGCACGTCAATTACAAACTAATGTACACACACACAGTAAACAAATAAACACACAACACTGACTGTACAGCAACACCCCCTCAATCCAGCACGTCAATTACAAACTAATGCACACACACACAGTGAACAAATAAACACACACTGTACACTGACTGTCCAGCACGCAAAACACCCCCTCAATCCACACACACATTACAAACTAATGCACACAACACTAATGACAGTGAACAAATAAACACACAACACTGACTGTACAGCAACACCCCTCAATCCAGCACGTCATTACATTACAAACTAATGTACACACACACAGTGAACAAATAAACACACAACACTGACTGTACAGCAACACCCCTCAATCCAGCACGTGAACAATTACAAACTAATGCACACACACAATCCAGTGAACAAATAAACACACAACACTGACTGTACAGCAACACCCCTCAATCCAGCACGTCAATTACAAACTAATGCACACACACACAGTGAACAAATAAACACACAACACTGACTGTACAGCAACACCCCCTCAATCCAGCACGTCAATTACAAACTAATGCACACACACACAGTGAACAAATAAACACACAACACTGACTGTACAGCAACACCCCTCAATCCAGCACGTCAATTACAAACTAATGCACACACACACAGTGAACAAATAAACACACAACACTGACTGTACAGCAACACCCCTCAATCCAGCACGTGAACAAATAAACAAAACTAATGTACACACACAATCCAGTGAACAAATAAACACACAACAAATAAACACACAACACTGACTGTACAGCAACACCCCCCTCAATCCAGCACGTCAATTACAAACTAATGTACACACACACAGTGAACAAATAAACACACAACACTGACTGTACAGCAACACCCCCTCAATCCAGCACGTCAATTACAAACTAATGTACACACACACAGTAAACAAATAAACACACAACACTGACTGTACAGCAACAAATCCACCCCCACACACACAGTCAATCAACACTGACTGTACAGCAACACGCACGTGAACAAACAAATAAACAAAACTAATGTACACAACACCCCTCAATAAACAAATAAACACACAACAACACTGACTGTACAGCAACACCCCCTCAATCCAGCACGTCAATTACAAACTAATGTACACAAACACACACAGTGAACAAATAAACACACAACACTGACTGTACAAATAACACCCCTCAATCCAGCCCGCCAATTACAAACAAACTAATGCACACACACAGTGAACAAATAAACACACAACACTGACTGTACAGCAACACCCCTCAATCCAGCACGTCAATTACAAACTAATGCACACACACAGTGAACAAATAAAACACACAACACTGACTGTACAAACAACACCCCCTCAATCCACTGCACACAACAAACTAATGCACACACACACAGTGAACAAATAAACACACAACACTGACTGTACAGCAACACCCCCTCAATCCAGCAAATAAACACACGTCAAACACCCCTTACAAACTAATGCACACACACACAGTGAACAAATAAACACACAACACTGACTGTACAGCAACACCCCTCAATCCAGCACGTCAAACTAATACAAACTAATGCAAACACACAACACTGTGAACAAATAAACAACAATGCACAACACTGAACTGTACAGCAACACCCCCTCAATCCAGCACGTCAATTACAAACTAATGCACACACACACAGTGAACAAATAAACACACAACACTGACTGTCCACAGCAACAATGTACCCTCAATCCAGCACGACTCAATTACAAAATCCAATGCACAAACTAATGCACACACACACAGTGAACAAATAAACACACAACACTGACTGTACAGCAACACCCCTCAATCCAGCACGTCATTACAAACTAATGTACACACACAGTGAACAAATAAACACACAACACTGACTGTACAGCAACACCCCCTCAATCCAGCACGTCAATTACAAACTAATGTAAACACACACACTGTGAACAAATAAACACACAACACTGACTGTACAGCAAACACCCCTCAATCCAGCACGTCAATTACAAACTAATGCACACACACAAAACTAATAAACACACACACTGTACAGCAACACCCCTCAATCCAATAAAACACACAACACTGAACTGTAAACACACAACACTGACTGTACAGCCCCCCTCAATCCAGCACGTCAATTACAAACTAATGTACACACACACAGTGAACAAATAAACACACAACACTGACTGTACAGCAACACCCCTCAATCCAGCACGTCAATTACAAACTAATGCACACACACACAGTGAACAAATAAACACACAACACTGACTGTACAGCAACACCCCTCAATCCAGCACGTCAATTACAAACTAATGCACACACACACAGTGAACAAATAAACACACAACACTGACTGTACAGCAACACCCCTCAATCCAGCACGTCAATTACAAACTAATGCACACACACACAGTGAACAAATAAACACACAACACTGACTGTACAGCAACACCCCTCAATCCAGCACGTCAATTACAAACTAATGTACACACACAGTGAACAAATAAACACACAACACTGACTGTAATCCAGCACGTCAGCAACAAATAAACACACAACACTGACTGTACCCCCAGCACGTGAACAAACTCAATCCAGCACGTCAATTACAAACTAATGCACACACACACAGTGAACAAATAAACACACAACACTGACTGTACAGCAACACCCCTCAATCCAGCACGTCAATTACAAACTAATGTACACACACACAGTGAACAAATAAACACACAACACTGACTGTACAGCAACACCCCTCAATCCAGCAACGCACAATTACAAACTAATGTACACACACACACAAATAAACACAAACACTGACACACAACACTGACTGTACAAACAACACCCCTCAATCCAGCACGTCAATTACAAACTAATGTACAAACACACACACACAGTGAACAAATAACACACAACACTGACTGTACAGCAACACCCCCCTCAAGCCAGCACGTCAATTACAAACTAATGCACACACACAGTGAACAAATAAACACACAACACTGACTGTACAGCAACACCCCTCAATCCAGCACGTCAATTACAAACTAATGCACACACACAGTGAACAAATAAACACACAACACTGACTGTACAGCAACACCCCTCAATCCAGCACGTAATGTACAATTACAAACTAATGCACACACACACACACACAGTGAACAAATAAACACACAACACTGACTGTACAGCAACACCCCCCTCAATCCAGCACGACTCAATTACAAACTAATGTACACACACACAGTGAACAAATAAACACACAACACTGACTGTACAGCAACACCCCCTCAATCCAGCACGTCAATTACAAACTAATGCACACACACAAATAAACACACAACACTGACTGAACAAATAAACACACAACACTGACTGTACAGCAACACCCCTCAATCCAGCACGTCACAAATTACAAACTAATGTACACACACACAGTGAACAAATAAACACACAACACTGACTGTACAGCAACACCCCCAATCAATCCAGCACGTCAATTACAAACTAATGCACACACACACAGTGAACAAATAAACACACAACACTGACTGTACAGCAACACCCCTCAATCCAGCACGTCAATTACAAACTAATGCACACACACAGTGAACAAATAAACACACAACACTGACTGTACAGCAACACCCCTCAATCCAGCACGTCATTACAAACACACACACACACAGTGAACAAATAAACACACAACACTGACTGTACAGCAACACCCCTCAATCCAGCACGTCAATTACAAACTAATGTACACATTGAACAAACTAATGCACACCCCTCAATCCACACAGTGAACAAATAAACACACAACACTGACTGTACAGCAACACCCCAATCCAGCAATCCAATGCACACACACACAGTGAACAAATAAACACACAAACTGAATGCACACACACACACACACAGTGAACAAATAAACACACAACACTGACTGTACAGCAACACCCCCTCAATCCAGCACGTCAAATTACAAACTAATGCACACACAACTAATGTACACACACACACAGTGAACAAATAAACACACAACACTGACTGTACAGCAACACCCCTCAATCCAGCACGTCAATTACAAACTAATGCACACACACACAGTGAACAAATACAAACTAATGCACACACACACAACTGAACAAATACACACACAACAAACTAATGCACACACACACAGTGAACAAATAAACACAAACACTGACTGTACAGCAACACCACCTCAATCCAGCACGTCAATTACAAACTAATGTACACACACACAGTGAACAAATAAACACACAACACTGACTGTACAGCAACACCCCCTCAATCCAGCACGTCAATTACAAACTAATGCACACACACACAGTGAACAAATAAACACACAACACTGACTGTACAGCAACACCCCCAATCCAGCACTGACGTACAATTACAAACTAATGTACACACAACACAAACAGTGAACAAATAAACACACAACACTGACTGTACAGCAACACCCCTCAATCCAGCACGTCAATTACAAACTAATGCACACACACACAGTGAACAAATAAACACACAACACTGAGCACGTCAATTACAAACTAATGCACACACACACAGTGAACAAATAAACACACAACACTGACTGTACAGCAACACCCCCAGCACGTCAATCCAGCACGTGAACAAATTACAAACTAATGCACACACACAAACAGTGAACAAAATAAACACACAACACTGACTGTACAGCAACACCCCTCAATCCAGCACGTCAATTACAAACTAATGCACACACACACAGTGAACAAATAAACACACAACACTGACTGTACAGCAACACCCCCTCAATCCAGCACGTCAATTACAAACTAATGCACACACACACAGTAAACAAATAAACACACAACACTGACTGTACAGCAACACCCCTCAATCCAGCACGTCAATTACAAACTAATGCACACACACAGTGAACAAATAAACACAAACTAATGTATTACAAACTAATGCACACACACAGTGAACAAATAAACACACAACACTGACTGTACAGCAACAACACCCCATTACAAAACTAATCCAAAAACAAATAAACACACAACACTGACGTCAATTACAAACTAATGTACACACACACACAGTGAACAAATAAACACACAACACTGACTGTACAGCAACACCCCTCAATCCAACAAATAAACACACACGTCACATTACAAACTAATGCAAACACCCCACACAGTGAACAATCCACACAACACGTACAAACTGAACAAATAAACACAATCAACAAACTAATGTACACACAGTGAACAAATAAACACTGTACAGCAACACCCCTCAATCCAGCACGTCAATTACAAACTAATGTACACACACACCAGCACGAACAAATAAACACACAACACTGACTGTACAGCAACACCCCCTCAATCCAGCACGTACATTACAAACTAATGCACACACACACAGTGAACAAATAAACACACAACACTGACTGTACAGCAACACCCCTCAATCCAGCACGTCAATTACAAACTAATGCACACACACAGTGAACAAATAAACACACAACACTGACTGTACAGCAACACACCCTCAATCCAGCACGTCAATTACAAACTAATGCACACACACACAGTGAACAAATAAACACACAACACTGACTGTACAGCAACACCCCCTCAATCCAGCACGTCAATTACAAACTAATGCACACACACACAGTGAACAAATAAACACACAACACTGACTGTACAGCAACACCCCTCAATCCAGCACGTCATTACAAACTAATACAAACTAATGTACACACACACAGTGAACAAATAAACACACAACACTGACTGTACAGCAACACCCCTCAATCCAGCACGTCAATTACAAACTAATGTACACACACAGTGAACAAATAAACACACAACACTGACTGTACAGCAACACCCCCTCAATCCAGCACGTCAATTACAAACTAATGTACACACACACAGTGAACAAATAAACACACAACACTGACTGTACAGCAACACCCCTCAATCCAGCACGTCAATTACAAACTAATGCACACACACACAGTGAACAAATAAACACACAACACTGACTGTACAGCAACACCCCCTCAATCCAGCACGTCAATTACAAACTAATGCACACACACACAAACTAATGAACAAATAAACACACAAACACTGACTGTACAGCAACACCCCCACGTCAATCCAGCATGTCAATTACAAACTAATGCACACACACACAGTGAACAAATAAACACACAACACTGACTGTACAGCAACACCCCTCAATCAATCCAGCACGTCAATTACAAACTAATGCACACACACACAGTGAACAAATAAACACACAACACTGACTGTACAGCAACACCCCCTCAATCCAGCACGTCAATTACAAACTAATGCACACACACACAGTGAACAAATAAACACACAACACTGACTGTACAGCAACACCCCTCAATCCAGCACGTCAATTACAAACTAATGCACACAAACACAGTGAACAAATAAACACACAACACTGACTGTACAGCAACACCCCCCTCAATCCAGCACGTCAATTACAAACTAATGCACACACACACAGTGAACAAATAAACACACAACACTGACTGTACAGCAACACCCCCCCTCAATCCAGCACGTCAATTACAAACTAATGTACACACACACAGTGAACAAATAAACACACAACACTGACTGTACAGCAACACCCCCAATCAATCCAGCACGTCAATTACAAACTAATGTACACACACACAGTGAACAAATAAACACACAACACTGACTGTACAGCAACAAACTAATGTACCCCAATCAATCCAGCACGACAATTACAAACTAATGCACACACACACAGTGAACAAATAAACACACAACACTGACTGTACAGCAACACCCCTCAATCCAGCACGTATTACACTTGCACAAAACAAATAATGTACAGCACACACACACAGTGAACAAATAAACACACAACACTGACTGTACAGCAACACCCCCCCTCAATCCAGCACGTCAATTACAAACTAATGCACACACACACAGTGAACAAATAAACACACAACACTGACTGTACAGCAACACCCCAATCCAGCAATCCAAACAATGTCAATTACAAACTAATGTACACACACACAGTAAACAAATAAACACACAACACTGACTGTACAGCAACACCCCCTCAATCCAGCAAGTCAATTACAAACTAATGTACACACACACAGTGAACAAATAAACACACAACACTGACTGTACAGCAACACACCCTCAATCCAAAACGTCAATTACAAACTAATGCACACACAGTGAACAAATAAACACACAACACTGACTGTACAGCAACACCCCTCAATCCAGCACGTGAACAAATAAACACACAACACTGATTACAAACTAATGCACACACACACACACAGTGAACAAATAAACACACAACACTGACTGTACAGCAACACCCCCTCAATCCAGCACGTCAATTACAAACTAATGTACACACACACAGTGAACAAATAAACACACAACACTGACTGTACAGCAACACCCCCTCAATCCAGCACGTCAATTACAAACTAATGCACACACACACAGTGAACAAATAAACACACAACACTGACTGTACAGCAACACACCCTCAATCCAGCACGTACATTTACAAACTAATGCACACACACAGTGAACAAATAAACACACAACACTGACTGTACAGCAAAACACCCCTCAATCCAGCTGTACGTCAATCCATTACAAACTAATGCACACACACACAGTGAACAAATAAACACACAACACTGACTGTACAGCAACACCCCTCAATCCAGCACGCCAATTACAAACTACAAACTAATGCACACACACACAGTAAACAAATAAACACACAACACTGACTGTACAGCAACACCCCCTCAATCCAGCACGTCAATTACAAACTAATGTACACACACACAGTGAACAAATAAACACACAACACTGACTGTACAGCAACACCCCTCAATCCAGCACGTCAATTACAAACTAATGTACACACACACAGTGAACAAATAAACACACAACACTGACTGTACAGCAACACCCCTCAATCCAGCACGTCAATTACAAAACTAATGTACAACACATGTGAACAAATAAACACACAACACTGACTGTACAGCAACAAACCCCACACAGTGAACAATCCAGCAACGTCAATTACAAACTAATGCACACACACACAGTGAACAAATAAACACACAACACTGACTGTACAGCAACACCCCTCAATCCAGCACGTCAATTACAAACTAATGCACACACACACAGTGAACAAATAAACACACAACACTGACTGTACAGCAACACCCCCTCAATCCAGCATGTCAATTACAAACTAATGCACACACACACAGTGAACAAATAAACACACAACACTGACTGTACAGCAACACCCCCTCAATCCAGCATGTCAATTACAAACTAATGCACACACACACAGTGAACAAATAAACACACAACACTGACTGTACAGCAACACCCCTCAATCCAGCACGTCAATTACAAACTAATGCACACACACAGTGAACAAATAAACACACAACACTGACTGTACAGCAACACCCCTCAATCCAGCATGTCAATTACAAACTAATGCACACACACACAGTGAACAAATAAACACACAACACTGACTGTACAGCAACACCCCCTCAATCCAGCACGTCAATTACAAACTAATGCACACACACAACAAATAAACACACAACACTGTGAACAAATAAACACACAACACTGACTGTACAGCAACCCCCTCAATCCAGCATGTCAATTACAAACTAATGCACACACACACAGTGAACAAATAAACACACAACACTGACTGTACAGCAACACCCCCAGCACGTCAATCCAGCACGTAAATTACAAACTAATGTACACACACAGTGAACAAATAAACACACAACACTGACTGTAACACCAACCCCCAATTACAATCCAGCACGTGAACAAATACAAACTAATGTACACACACACAATGAACAAATAAACACACACAACACTGACTGTACAGCAACACCCCACACAATCCAGCACGTACACTGTTACAAACTAATGTACACACACAGTGAACAAATAAACACACAACACTGACTGTACAGCAACACCCCTCAATCCAAACACGTCAATTACAAACTAATGTACACACACACAGTGACTGTACAGCAACACCCCTCAATCCAGCACGTCAATTACAAACTAATGTACACACACACAGTGAACAAATAAACACACAACACTGACTGTACAGCAACACCCCTCAATCCAGCACGTACATTACAAACTAATGCACACACACACAGTGAACAAATAAACACACAACACTGACTGTACAGCAACACCCCCTCAATCCAGCACAAACTAATGTAATTACAAACTAATGTACACACACACAGTGAACAAATAAACACACAACACTGACTGTACAGCAACACCCCCTCAATCCAGCACGTACATTACAAACTAATGCACACACACACAGTGAACAAATAAACACACAACACTGACTGTACAGCAACACCCCCTCAATCCAGCACGTCAATTACAAACTAATGTACACACACAGTGAACAAATAAAAATAAACACACCCCTCAACACTGACTGTACAGCAACACCCCTCAATCCAGCACGTCAATTACAAACTAATGCACACACACACAGTGAACAAATAAACACACAACACTGACTGTACAGCAACACCCCTCAATCCAGCACGTCAATTACAAACTAATGCACACACACACAGTGAACAAATAAACACACAACACTGACTGTACAGCAACACCCCTCAATCCAGCACGTCAATTACAAACTAATGCACACACACACAGTGAACAAATAAACACACAACACTGACTGTACAGCAACACCCCCTCAATCCAGCACGTCAATTACAAACTAATGTACACACACACAGTAAACAAATAAACACACAACACTGACTGTACAGCAACACCCCCCTCAATCCAGCACGTCAATTACAAACTAATGTACACACACACAGTGAACAAATAAACACACAACACTGACTGTACAGCAACACCCCCTCAATCCAGCACGTCAATTACAAACTAATGTACACACACACAGTAAACAAATAAACACACAACACTGACTGTACAGCAACACCCCCAATCAATCCAGCACATTACAAACTAATGCACACACACACAGTGAACAAATAAACACACAACACTGACTGTACAGCAACACCCCTCAATCCAGCACGTCAATTACAAACTAATGCACACACACACAGTGAACAAATAAACACACAACACTGACTGTACAAACAACACCCCTCAATCCAGCACGTACATTACAAACTAATGCACACACACACACAGTGAACAAATAAACACACAACACTGACTGTACAGCAACACCCCCTCAATCCAGCACGTCAATTATAAACTAATGTACACACACACAGTGAACAAATAAACACACAACACTGACTGTACAGCAACACCCCTCAATCCAGCACGTCACATTACAAACTAATGTACACACACACACAGTGAACAAATAAACACACAACACTGACTGTACAGCAACACCCCTCAATCCAGCACGTACATTACAAACTAATGTACACACACAGTGAACAAATAAACACACAACACTGACTGTACAGCAACACCCCCTCAATCCAGCACGTCAATTACAAACTAATGCACACACACACAGTAAACAAATAAACACACAACACTGACTGTACAGCAACACCCCCAGCACGTCAATCCAGCACGTCAATTACAAACTAATGCACACACACACAGTGAACAAATAAACACACAACACTGACTGTACAGCAACACCCCCTCAATCCATACGTCAATTACAAACTAATGTACACACACACAGTGAACAAATAAACACACAACACTGACTGTACAGCAACACCCCCCCTCAATCCAGCACGTACATTACAAACTAATGCACACACACACAGTGAACAAATAAACACACAACACTGACTGTACAGCAACACCCCAAACAATCCAGCACGTCAAATTACAAACTAATGCACACACACACACACAGAACAAATAAACACACAACACTGACTGTACAGCAACACCCCTCAATCCAGCACGTACATTACAAAACACTAATGTACACACACACAGTGAACAAATAAACACACAACACTGACTGTACAGCAACACCCCTCAATCCAGCACGTACATTACAAACACGTACATTACAAACTAATGCACACACACACAGTGAACAAATAAACACACAACACTGACTGTACAGCAAACACCCCTCAATCCAGCACGTCAATTACAAACTAATGCACACACACACAGTGAACAAATAAACACACAACACTGACTGTACAGCAACACCCCCTCAATCCAGCACGTCAATTACAAACTAATGCACACACACACAGTGAGCACGTTTTATTTAATGGTAGTACAGTTCTGAACGAAAATCCCAGATAAACTGCTTCCAGAACAGCAGTGCTTCTGAAGATCCTATCGGTGGGTTTTAATTCAATTGTAATTCCCGTACAAATAGAAACAATGTGCTTACTATCTATGAGGAGATTTAGTATCGATTTCTCTTGCAGAGAAATTACAAACACGCAAGTCACAGTGAGAAAAAATAAGCGAGTAGGATATATTGTAGTTTTTACAGAAATCAAACTGATATTCTGAGGTGATTTTTTTGGCAGAATAACATCTACGTCACTCTCGTGGACTCCACTGCCAAGCCAGCATTGTCCTGCCCCTTAACAAGCAATACACACTCCTGATTCGCTGGTACAGTACTCCCCTGACCTTTCAACTCCCACCTAATAGGCTCTCGGTAACTGTCAGAGCCACACATGCTGCTACATACAGGTAGGCTACCGTATTACAGAAAATAAGCAGCCGCCTGACTTCTAAAATGTCACGAGTCATGGAATAAAACATGGGCAGCGTTTGAAAATCAGATTAATAAAGATCGCCCTCGTGTAGAGGCTGCACTCTTAAGCGCCGCAGTCATCTTGATCAATTTAAAATAAACACAGCGACACCAAATTGAAGTAATACGGTAATACAGGGTAGTAACAGCATTTATAATGTGTTATAAATACTGAATAGATGATACAAGAAATCTGCAATACATCAAAATATAAAACAGTATATTAGCTGTAAACAAATCAGGACAAATCACATTAAACACACATGATTGACACTTCATTGTCTGGGTCATTTATTTTGTATTTTAAATTAATCTGCTTATTGAAAAAGATTTTTCATTATTTGTACAAAAAAACAGAAACACCTGCCATAGCAGTGTCAGTATGGTGTAGGGCCTTCATGGACTGCCAGCACGGCACTGATTGGACGTGGCAGGTAGCGATTCTGCAAGGTGCTTTTTAAATTGTGCTGGAGGGATACGGGACCATTCCTCAATGATTACCAGCCTCTAATTCCTTCAGGTTGTGTTGTATTGGGGGTGGAAATCTGCAGTCAAGTCAGAATGGCCCATACATAGAGAGAGTCACATCACTTTAGAGACTGTTCCTTGTGAAAAAGCCTCAGTAGTAATTTGTGCCGTCTTGAAAATGGAAACATCTGCCAACCAAGCACCTCTTATCAGCTCTCTATCAAAGTCTGTCAGATCTGTTACCCTGTGGTCCCATCGTGACTGAAACGGATTTGTGTCAGGGAGATGCATCTTTTACACATCACAGAATACATGTCAGGGATACCATTTCAATCAGGCCTGTGGATGACACAAAAGTGTGTGCTGCATGTAGCAGGTTTTCCAATGTTTTTGTCCCATTTTTTGTCACCATTGAAGAAATCGAGAACTGAAAGTGAAAATTGAAGGGGTTAAAATACCTCCAACACCGAGAAATTATCGCCCCCTGTTGGGAGAAACAAAGAACTGCAGTTTAGTCTCCTCAATACAAGGGTGGTTGGATATCGGCTTCCCTTTGATCAAGGTGTTTTTTTTTTTCAGCATGCTACAGCACTGGGGAATCTGTTCGGTAACAATTTATTTATTCTACATATATATGTGCGTGCGTGCGTGTGTGTGTCTGTTAAACAATAATCAAGACAATGACAAGCATTATTTATATAATTTAGCTACATCTGGTAAGTCTATAAACCTGGAGCCTCATGCATATCTTTATACTGGCAATCAATAGATACAAGATGCATTTTCCTTGTGTTATTATTATTATTATTATTATTATTATTATTATTATTATTATTATAATTATGTTTGTAAATGATCTCATTGGAATTCTGAAATGGTTGGATATTTACCCTCACAAGCACTTCATGAGATGCACTTGGTCTACTTGTAATGCAGTTCAGTTGCAATATTTATTTATTTTTGCTTATTTTAACAATAATGTGAATGAAATATCATCACAGGAAAGAAGACATTTCCATGGATAAAGTAAATCACAATCAAATTGCATCACATGTGGAATCTGCCCACAGTAGAAAAGCAGAAACGTGTTTTAAACCTGGCCTTTGTCGCCCTCTTCAGGACAAACTCTGCAGTTGCACAGAGCCTGATTGAAAGCAATTCTTTTCACTTGGTGTGGTTCCATTTGAAATGTAGGGCTCTATTCACACAACCTTCAGGACTGTTCCAAGCACCGTTTGGTTAAAGTCTCTTGATTTCTTTTTTTTAATCGTTTAAATGAAGTTAAATGAAGTTTTTTGAGAGTGTGTTTATTATTAATTTTATTACCTTTATTTTGTATTATTATTCAAAGCACTGTTTAAGGTCAATAATACTTATAATCAGGTTTTAAATCAAAACCTAAACATAAATTTAAAAAAGCACCAAGTTTAATAACTATTTTTTTAATGTTTCTGTTTATCAATTAACATTTTTTCCCCATATAATGTTTTGTAAAGTTTTAATGTTCTATAAATGTTTTGTTCTGCACCTACTTCTGAAATGAACATAAACTAAGTGGACTGTCAACAGCAGCTGCTCTCTGGAAACGTGAAGTGAACAAAAAAGCTTTGGAGAAAATGTTAAACACACATCAAATATATTCTACTATAACAATGACCACACAGTGTTGCTTTAACTAAACAATACCAGCAGACCAGCCTATTTCATACAGGTCTTTGTAACTAAACAATACCAGCAGACCAGCCTATTTCATACAGGTCTTTGTAACTAAACTATACCAGCAGACCAGCCTGTTTCATACAGGTCTTTGTAACTAAACAATACCAGCAGACCAGCCTATTTCATACAGGTCTGTGTAACTAAACAATACCAGCAGACCAGCCTATTTCATACAGGTCTTTGTAACTAAACAATACCAGCAGACCAGCCTGTTTCATACAGGTCTTTGTAACTAAACAATACCAGCAGACCAGCCTATTTCATACAGGTCTTTGTAACTAAACAATACCAGCAGACCAGTCTATTTCATACAGGTCTTTGTAACTAAACAATACCAGCAGACCAGCCTATTTCATACAGGTCTTTGTCCAGTGACTGCTGGGTCTGATGTAAGAAGAAAAAAACAGAGCGATTCAGCCTATTGTATCTTTCAAAGGTTTGCCTGCCAGTTGAAGGAGCCAATGATAGCAGGGTAATACTATTGTGAAGCTGCTCAAAGAACACTACAGGTACAGTCCTGAATCCTCCCAGAAGCTGAGGGTGTGAAGTATAGATTAACTGAAATGTCCGCTCTGGATAGACAAACACCAAAAAGATAACAAAGTTACAAACTGAATGAAAGGAGACAGGACAATATTGTGGGATCAAATAAAAGCAGGTTTTTCACATCTTCAGCGTGCCCAACTGGAATGAGCCCGTGAGGCTCTGTTATCTTTAGAGCGCGAGCTCGGGTTCAAATGATTTCAGTCGCTTCTCGACTATCAGACACTTCCAGATGGTTAGTCAAGCTAACAGCCCCTAAAAGACTAAAACATCCCATTTAAAACACATGAAAGCCCCGTGCAGCCAGTCTACCCAGCCTACGTGCTTGAGAAAGAGAGAGGGAGAGAGGTCTAAAGGGAAGGGGTGTATATCTCACTGCTCATGAACACACTGCTCCCAGGAAGGAAACTCACTGAAATCATTTGAACCCGAGCTCGCGCTCTAAAGATAACAGAGCCTCACGGGCTCGTGCCAGCGGGGCACGCTGAAGATGTGAAAAACCTGCTTTTATTTGATCCCACAGTATTGTACTGTCTCCTTTCATTCAGTTTGTAACTATCTTTTTTTATCTTCTTTCAATTAGTGAGAATCAGTTTTCATGACATAAGAGAAGCAGAGTTCACTCTCAAAGCCCTGCTAGAATATTTGAATGGCGAATGTTTTATTTTTCATAATGACTGTACATTCTAATAGGTCACAGTGATTATTATCCTTAAACGGAAATACAAAAGTAATAAAACACAGCTCTAAAGCTCATTTCAATATGTATCTTTTCTAAATGGTAACATGAGTTCATATCCTCTCCTCCCACATTACTCACTGCTCCTGTTTAAACACACACTGAGAGCAGGGAGGGGGGCTCCATGTTAGCAGTGGAACAGGAACATCTGCTGGATGCCATTCCACCACAGGGAGGGGCCCTGTGCTGGTTGCCATGGTGACAGAGTCTCCAGTATCTCTGCAATGGACTCTGACCAACGCATGACTGACTGATCCTGTAATAAACTGATAAAACTGGCAGTCATAAATATTAACAAGCAAACTGTCTTTGAATGCAGAAATGTGGAGAACCTTTGATCTGTCTTCTTGGCTATCTTTCTATAGAAACTCCCCTCCAACTCTCCTCTCCTCTCACACTTATGCAACAGTTTCTGCTCCCTCTGCTTGTCGAAACCTGGCCTCAGTCCAACCCCCCTCAGAGCTTTACACAATTCCAGGAAATCAGCACAGTTAAGTTTAGTTTGTTGTGAAATTGTCAGTCTCTGTGTCTCACTGCAGCAAGAATGGCTTCAAACTTGTGGTCAGAGGATCAGTTTAGCTGTTCAGTGTGTCTGGAGCTATTGAAGGACCCAGTCACTATTCCATGTGGACACAGTTACTGTATGGGGTGTATTAAGAACTACTGGGATCAGACTGACCATACAGGTGTCTACAGCTGCCCCCAGTGCAGAAAGACCTTTACCCCAAGGCCTGATCTGGGCAGAAACACCATGCTGGCTGATGTTGTGGATAAATTAAAGAACACAGGACTCAATCCTCCTCCTGCTCAAAGTTATGCTGGACCTGGAGATGTGCCGTGTGATTTCTGCACTGGGAGAAAGTTCAAAGCTGTGAAATCCTGTTTGACATGCCTGGCCTCTTACTGTGAAACACACGTCAAGCCACACTATGAGGGGGCTGCTTTTAAGAGGCACAAGCTGATCAATGCAATTGGAGATCTGGAGCAGAAGCTTTGTGCTGAACACCAAAAGGTTTTGGAGGTCTTCTGCAGAACCGATCAGACATGTATTTGCTTGTTGTGTACAGACAAGGAACACAAGAGCCATGATACAGTCTCAGCTGAGAAAGAAAGGCGTGTGAAACAGGTAAGGGTTTGAACCATTTCCTTGTAGCTATCCTAGAAGATAAGAATTCCCAGGGATATTTAACATGTCTGTTTACTAGGTTATATAGTTTCACATTAGATCAGATTTTAATTATATATTAAGAGCTATTTAAAGAGCCATAGTATTTTAATTGCTCTTGTCACAAATGAACCTAAAACCCGTCTCCACTTGTACAAGGTGCAATCACATTTTTTGAGTAAATGGTGTATGCGGCAGAGATAGATGGCTCTTTGATTGAAACAGGTTAATTTATCTGAAGTCTTCCCACTGATGATGGGAATGGGAATGTAGAGATGGAAGCTCTGCTAACAAGATTTCAGTTTTTGCAGGTATCAGGCTTTTAAAGACACACCTGTGGTGGCTTTGACAGACTCACTGAGAGCAGAAACTGACCCAGGACTGTAACAGCTACTGGAAAGAGGCTGATCTTTGGGATACAAATTGAACATTTGTGAAACTGCATGTGTGTTAAAATGTTGTAATAACTGTACTGTGTTTTAAAAAATATAAAGCCAGCAGAAATACTAAACACATTGTTAAAACACACTGTTCATACAAGACGTTATAACATGCTCTGTATTAACCTATAGTTATGTGAGAACATTCTATATTCCTGTTTATTCTGTTATATTATTGTGTCTTTGTAAGTCTGAGTAAAAAGGGAGCTAGCTACGCTTGTCTTTGACTGAGCTACTGGTGCCAAGGTTTATAACCTTGAGGAGAAAGGCAGAAATGAGAATCTCATTTAATTAACTCAAAACTCAGTCAATTTTCTTATTTAGCTTGATCTGAAAGTAGTCTTTAAGCTAAACACAGGTGTTCTAAAACAATTCAAACTTAATATAAGTGTAAATATTTTATTTTAAAAGAACTGTTAAGTTTGAAAATAAGAGAATATAATGCAGAAATTAACTTAAAGTAAAAACTTCAGTTAAAGTATAACAGTCCAGTCTGTGTAGGCATATAGTAGGATCTGCCAAAGAGAATGTAATTAATTTGTTAACCTTGTCTTTGCTTGAAAGGAAACGGTACCAGGCATGGGTAACTGGAGGAAATAACCTTTGGTCAACTAATACGAGTTTTAATGTTTGGGGGGTTTGAAATCCAAGGTGCCTACAATGAGTGATCTTTTACATATAAGAAATACCTCCTGGTGCAGGAAAGGGGAGTCAGTGGTGAACTATATATGGCTTCATTAAATCATAGAAATTAATGAAGACCTGGTAAAAACAAGTGAGGGGGAGCAATAGCATAGGACCATGTTATGCCATACGTCTGAGAAAATGCTTACAGAAGACTCTTCTATTAATGATGGCTAATTAATCTTATAGAAGGAGTTACCGGGTGTTTTGAAAATGTTATTAACTTGAAGGACAGGAGCTGTTAAGGGGAATTAATGTTTGAGATTTAATTATGACTTACTGTATATATTGATGTATTACTATAAGGTATCTGACTTATGTTTTAATCTAAGAGAGTGATATATCGGATGTTCTAGGATTTAGCGGTGGGTGTTTGTAGATCCATGCATGTATAGCCTTAGGTCAAAACGTGTTATAACCATAAATGCATTGAAGTATTAATGCTATTATACCTGTTAAAGCACTGGACCACCCAGGTTGCCTGTCAGCTGGGATTTGACATAGTCTGTAACTACTCAATCCATTTTTAAGCATTTAATAAACCAAAGGGGTACTAATACTACTGTGATTGGTTAAAACTTCAAATCGAATGAGTCTGTGTGAATTTCTAGATTATTAAAAGTCATCTGGATACGTTGCAAGCCCAGTGCATGACCGATCCACTTACAGGAGTCCGAAACATCATTATGTCCTCCTAAACGTCTCCCCTGAGTTTAAGAGTGTGCTTAGAGTATATACAGTATATATATATATATATATATATATATATATATATATATATATATATATATATATATAAAGAGTACATGCGAATCTAACACTCTACCTAAACTCAAGGCCATAGCCAGCTATGAGGCACACGAGGCACGGGCCCTGGTTAAAATCATACTAATAATTATTTATTAGGTGCTTTTACACCTTTCTTTGCTGCTTTGTGAGTATATAGCGCTCAGAAATAAAACCCCAAAACCTTAAATATATGTTCTGGTGTATTTAGAAGCATTTGACTTCTGCATCTGAAGTAAGTGGGATACTTGAAGGTTTATTTCATTGACACATACAAAGAAAAAGCTACTTATTTTCACTGTAGAAAAGCACACAGGTCCTGCAAATGTACAACCTCAGGTACTCAACATGATCTAAAAGGATCTTATTCAAAATAAAAACTGTTACATAAACCCTTGTATTTAAATAAACAGCACATACTAATGTCCTCATATCTTTATTCTTCCGCTATAAAAAAAAACTTTAGTTGGGGGGGAAGGGACTTGCAAGATCAAGATTAATATGATATTCAATATACAAGATTAATATGATATTCAATATACAAGATTAATATGATATGCAATATACAAGATTAATATGATATGCAATATACAAGATTAATATGATATTCAATATACAAGATTAATATGATATTCAATATACAAGATTGATATGATATGCAATATACAAGATTGATATGATATTCAATATACAAGATTAATATGATATTCAATATACAAGATTAATATGATATTCAATATACAAGATTAATATGATATTCAATATACAAGATTAATATGATATTCAATATACAAGATTAATATGATATACAATATACAAGATTAATATGATATTCAATATACAAGATGAATATGATATACAATATACAAGATTAATATGATATTCAATATACAAGATTAATATGTTATTCAATATACAAGATTAATATGATATTCAATATACAAGATTAATATGTTATTCAATATACAAGATTAATATGATATTCAATATACAAGATTAATATGATATTCAATATACAAGATTAATATTATATTCAATATACAAGATTAATATGATATACAATATACAAGATTAATATGATATTCAATATACAAGATGAATATGATATCCAATATACAAGATTAATATGATATTCAATATACAAGATTAATATGATATACAATATACAAGATTAATATGATATTCAATATACAAGATTAATATGATATTCAATATTGCAAACATTGTAAAGAGGTAAGGGGACAAGAAAATAGAAAATATATTAAAACGAAAAAGAAAATATATTTAAACTAAATTGATTGAGTGACAGCATATCACTCAATGCTCCATCAGAAATGTCACTGTGTTTCTACACAGAAGCAGCTGGGAGAGACACAGACAGAAATACAACAGAGAATCCAGGAGAGACTGAAAGAAACTGAGGAGCTGAAACAGGCTGTGGAGTCACTGAAAGTGGGTATTGGCAAGAGGGGGTTATTATTATTATTATTATTATTATTATTATTATTATTATTATTATTATTATTATTAACAGATGGACTGTAACACATCTACAGAAGTTTACTGTCTATGCCTGATGTGTTTTTGATATCAATTCTAACCATGTCTCCTCTACTGTGTTCTTTCACTCAGAGATCTGCATGCATAGAAATAAAGGAAAGTGAGAAGATCTTTACTGAGCTGATCCGATCCATTGAGAAGATCCACACTGAGGTTATTGAGCTGATTGGAGCTAACGAGAAGGCTGCAGTGAATCAGGCTGAAGGACGCATGAAGAAACTGGAGCAGGAGATTGCTGAGCTAATAAATAGAAATGCTGAGCTGAGACAGCTTTCAGAGACAGAGGATCACATCCATTTTCTACAGGTAACATCACTGCTTGTTAGAAAATCTCAAGTCCATAACTAGGACGGTTTCAGACAGACCTCTCCAATTGAATGAATCCTTGCTTTTCCCCAGGAATGTTTTGGACCCCATTCTGTTTCACTGAAAACTCCTTTTCTCCACTTTCCTGTTGTAGAATTTCCAGTCTCTCTGTGCCCCTCCTGAAGCTGGAGACTTACCCAGCGTTACTGTCAATACAGACATCTCATTTGAGGCTGTGAGGAAAGCTGTATCTGAACTTAAAGACCATATTAAGGACTTCTGCAAGGGGGAATTAGTCAAAATAACCACAACAGGTTGGTGTGAAATAGATTCCTTTGATTTCTAAAATAGACCATGGCTTGAGGAGGGACAGGACTTTCAAGACATTAATAAAGACCTCTTGCAGATTGTTGGCTATATGAATATTGTAGCAGGGAGCATGCAGGAGAGATGAGGGAGCAGGTGAATTGTGTGAATTGTGACAGGGGTTAAATTAGGTGCGATCCTTCATTTTCCATTTTAAACGTGATTCAAATGTGTTTGTCTCTAGACTGATGTGAACTGGAGGAACGCTAATCAAAGTTTATCAGCGTTTATATTTATGTCATGTCAACTAAACTCTGTTATTCAGAAGAAGCTTCTTTTTATTCATGGGATATAAACAGAAAAACTGTGTCATGTAAGATATAGCAAAGTTATATTTAGAAAAACCACGATGTGAAACAACACACAGCACAGAAATGACACATTTTTGCATTGTCTTTGAGACACTAATGACTCAATAATCATCAAATGAATTTGTAAAAGGGGGGAGAAAATGACAAAAACACAGAATTAACAAAAATACAGAAAAAAAATAACGTTACTCAGACGTGATACCCGTACTTCCACAAAGCAGTCTGCACATTGGGCGATACTTGACATGTGACAGTGCTCCATGATGATGTCACAAACAGTCATGTGACCCATTTCGTCCCACAGAATTAGTATTTTGTGCACATCATGAGCATTTTCTTCCACAAAATTAACATTTTGTGCACAAAATGTGTATTTTGTCTCACAAAATGAGTTTTACCCCCACAAAATATGCATTTCGTCCCACAGAATGATAGTTATGTTAAATAATTTTGGGGACGAAACTTTTAACTTACTGTCCCTCTATAAATATCCAGAGAAATTAGCAGACCAAAGTGATTTAACGCATTACATACAAAGCCAATCATTCAATTTGGATCAGATCAAAGTCCAAATAAGAAACAGCTGAATAAGAAGATATCTTCAGCCTTTTGTGAAACTGGTCATTTGTGAACAGGGTTCGGGTCAATTCCTTTTTTCCAATCTCAATTCCTATTTAAAGTAAATTCCCATTCCCTTTTAATCAATTCCAACACATCATTGATCACAATTGTAATTAGCAGTATTCTGTTAAAATGAGCTTCTCACAGTGGCAACAAATTACATTGAGTTCACTTCTGTTTGTTAGTCAATTAAATCGACTTCAGATGAAAGATGTTGAACAATCACAACAATTATTATAATGTCTCTAAAATATCAATTCCAATTCCTTTGAAGGAATTGCTTTTAAAAAGGAATTGCCTCAACCCTGGTTGTGCATTGCCTGTATATTAAACACAAAGAAACATGCAACTCTATGCAACGCTATGTACAGGACACCCCCGAAGAGACTGCAACCTCAATCCAGCTTGTAATACAAACTAATGAACACCCACCTTAGTAAGCAAATGTTATTTTATAGTACAGTCCCGACAGACAACCTGAGATGAACTACTTACAGCACAGCAGTCCTTCACATCTGTATTAATAGAGGGGATCGTATCTTACAGGATCAGATATGACAGGCTCTGTATTAACAGAGGGGATTGTATCTTACAGGATCAGATATGACAGGCTCTGTATTAATAGAGGGCATCGTATCTTACAGGATCAGATATGACAGGCTCTGTATTAATAGAGGGCATCGTATCTTACAGGATCAGATATGACAGGCTCTGTATTAATAGAGGGCATCGTATCTTACAGGATCAGATATGACAGGCTCTGTATTAATAGAGGGGATCGTATCTTACAGGATCAGATATGACAGGCTCTGTATTAATAGAGGGCATCGTATCTTACAGGATCAGATATGACAGGCTCTGTATTAATAGAGGGCATCGTATCTTACAGGATCAGATATGACAGGCTCTGTATTAATAGAGGGGATCGTATCTTACAGGATCAGATATGACAGGCTCTGTATTAATAGAGGGGATCGTATCTTACAGATCAGATATGACAGGCTTACTCCCCCCACACTGGGGAATACATGGCAGCATTAACTTAGGATAGTTGATGATAATAACCTGGCTAATTAGTACTTCACATCACACAGTACTAAGCAGCTGGGTTATTTTTTGCAAACATGTTAGTAGTTTTATAGTGTGTTTACTGTGTGAAGAAAAAATGAGCAGCAGTGTGGAGTAGTGGTTAGTGCTCTGGACTCTTGACCGGAGGGTTGTGGGTTCAATCCCCAGTGAGGGACACTGCTGTTGTACCCTTGAGCAAGGTACTTTACCTAGCTTGTTCCAGTAAAAACCAACTATATAAATGGATAATTTTATGTGAAAATAATGTGATATCTTGTAACAATTGTAAGTCGCCCTGGAAATAAATAATAATAAAATATGATACATGTGCTCATGTATCACACACACGCTGCCCCATGCAGTATTTTTATAATCTCTGGTGAACTCCATAAAGAATTGTATTTAAAATAGCAACCACTTTGATAAGGTGAACACAGTTTAAAATAAGGTTTGCATTGTGTGAGACAGTACAGAGAAAACCGCAATTGCTGTGGTCTGTACTAGGAGTGATACGCGACTGCAACCAAAGAGAACACTTTGAACTTGTAACTTAAAAACAGCACGTTCCCTTTCAAGCACGAAATGGGTATCAACCCCTTTAAAAAATAAATTAATAAAAATACATTTAAAAAAAGAAACTCTTCTGATAATAAGCTGTCGTTTCCTGTAGTTTTTCGGGTGTTGTGGAGCTGAATTCTTCTTCTCTGCAGAGTGACATTCCTGTTTTGTTTTTGTTTTGTTTTTCTGTCGTCAGGGTTTCCATGGCAATTGTTAGGGAGCGTGTTAAAATGACGCGCTTTCACATTTCTATTTTTCCATTTCTGTGTTCACGGGTTTGTTCTGAGGGTGGTTGTGTTTGCTCACATTTCTGTGAACCCTTTTTGTGTGAAGTGGATTCCTTCAGTCCGAATCAGAGTGTATTTCAAAGCCCGTTGGTGTGGGTCCGGTGATTTTTTTTTCGTGTCCGGTTTCTCCATGTTCGCGGTGACTCCCTCATGGAAATGCAGCTCTGTCCTCAGATGGGATGCGGAGCGGCTGTTGCCGAGGTGGTTCCGATGTTGGAAACGCGGGTTTCTCTTGGATTGATCAGGGAGGGCTGGACGGGTTTCTTTATCAAGCGCTCCCGAGAGGATTGTGGGATGTGCTGCTGTTTAATATAACGTTATAACTACATTAATAACAGACACCTTACAGTACGCTGCTAAAGAATAATAATCACACGAAGCTGAATAATGTATAAAGAGATATTAAAAATAAAACATGTCTATATATGTTCTTTGCTGCGCCAGCGCTTTGGTATCTCTGGGTTTGAAACGGCGCTCCATAAGTGTAACACCTATTATTATTATTATTATTATTATTATTATTATTATTATTATTATTATTTAGTTTTATTTTTCAGAAGTATAAAAAAATATTATTTTTTTCTATTTTTTTGTGTGTGTTTGTAAACATTATTTTTTGTACAATAATAATTTATAGTAAAATATAGAAGTTTTACAATTGCTTCAGCTCACATTCAGCAGTTTCTTCAGGCTCTGTGACTGACATATAATCTGACCATTGAAAATGCAGAAAGGGTGGAAACGGTTGTATTATTGGCTGAACGCCCAAAACACCAAAAATAACAACTGATAGCTGGTGGAGCAGGGAGGAGGGAGCAGGGAGAATGGAGGAGGGAGGAGGGAGCAGGGAACAGGGACTGATGAAGCAGGGAGGAGGGAGTGATTTGAGGATGGTGCAGACAATGACTGTTGTATGTTTCAATTCTATTTCTCTCTCTTTTTTTCTGCCCAGTGAATGAAGTTGCAGTTTACAGTCTGCAGGCTCCAGAGCCAAGGAACAGAGCTGAGTTTTTAAAATGTAAGTCTGTTTGCACTGAAACATTTGATTGAAAGATGTGTCACTCCATTGTGAGAAGAGCTAACACTACAGAACAGGGAGGGGTGGAGCTTGAGGGCAGCAATTATTATTATTTATTAGTAATTGTGAAGCCATTAATCTACACTCCACTCCAACAAGTATTGGTTCAGATGAATACATGCAGAATGACTGGGGAGGGGCACTTGTTGCCTGTTTTTTTCCACTCAGACCTTTCTCTCCTAAATATCTTGGTATCCCTGAATAGATAATCATCCCATCTTTTAATACATGTACAATGCATGTGAAACCAGTTGTGGGGTAAAATGAACAGCTATCCCTCCCAGTCATCCTGTGCTGGTAGTAAATGTATATTGCAGTATCACTGCACTTGTGGGATGGATTGCTCATTAAAATATTAGACAGATATTTGAAGAGTGGATGATATTCTATTGAAGATATTTAGTAAGCAAGGGGTCTGAGTGGGTAAAATGGCAACACATACCCTGTAGGAACATTAAGTGAACTTTAATTGTATGCAGAGCTGCATTTGATTAGTTCCAGTTGAAGAAGTTTGATAAGATTGAGGAATTATAATGAACAAAACAATCAAACAGCAAGAGGGTTTAATTAATAGCAGCAGCAGTTTATTGAAGACAGAAAAATAAAAAGAGAGAACTTATCCAAAGTCAGAAATAAATCTCAAGTAAGAATTATAGATCAAATCTATTGATTATCAATCTTAATTATTACAGTCTAGGTATATGTGTCTATAAAATAGCATGGAGCAGGGAGCAGGGAGGAGGGAGGAGAAAAGAGGGAATTACCAGTGAGCAGGAGGATGATGGGAAATGTAGTTCTGAGAGGTCCATGCTGGTCCGCGGGAAGCCATCTTGAGGCAGGGAATGCAATTTAAAAGTTTTAAAAAGTGGTCAAAATGTATTTAAAAAATAATTAAAACAACACACACACCTTCCATAAACAGGATTTGAGGATGACTGTTGATTTTCTCAGTGATTTGACTTTTCTAACCGTCTCTCCTCTACCCATCCTCTTCTCTTCAATCAGATTCCTGTCAGCTCACACTGGACCAAAACACAGCGCATAGAGAGCTCTGTCTGTCTGAAGGGAACAGAAAGGTGACACAGAGGAGAGAGATCCAGAGATATCCTGATGATCACTCAGAGAGATTTGATTACTATCTCCAAGTGCTATGCAGAGAGGGTTTGTCTGGGACTCGCTGTTACTGGGAGATTGAGTGGAGTGGGGGATGGGCTTCTATTGGAGTCACATATAAAGGAATCAGCAGGAAAGGAGAGGATCGTTCCTGTGCCCTTGGATTCAATGACAAGTCCTGGAGTTTGTTCTGCTCTGATTCCAGTTACACTGCCTGGCACAATAACAATCAAACTGCAATAACTGCCCCCCGCTCCCCCAGAATAGGAGTGTATCTGGACTTTAATGCCGGCACTCTGTCCTTTTACGGCGTCTCTGACACAATGACCCTCCTGCACAGATTCCAAACCACATTCACTGAGCTGCTCTATCCTGGGTTTAGGCTTCAGTGGTTTTGTGATTCCACTGTAACAATCTGCCAGCTGAACTAGACTGTTTTGTGTTGTAAGAAACCCTTTGTATTGAACTCCCTGTCTGTCCTCTCCACTCCTCGGGTGAAGGGAATGTTCAATCTGACACAACTTTGGATGAAAGTTAGGGGGTAAAACGGCACCACCTGCGGAGCGAAACGAGGTGAATTATTTGTTTTTAGCAACGAATGGATTTCATATGAAGTAACTGTATTTAATTTATTTTTAAGAATTGTTATGTTTTATATATATATATTTTAAAAAATGGCATCCAATCGTCAGTGCTGTAAAAAAGTGAACTTAAGTTTGATTTATTGTTCTTTGATTTCCATAAAATGTTTTCTATATATTTTTTCAGATTTTAGTAATGTGATTTAATAAAAAAAATAATTTGATTAACTGTGACTTTTTCTTATTTATTAATACTCATTAACACAGTTTTTCAAATGAGAAAGAAAGAGGGGAATGAGAAAGAAAGATAGAGAGAGGGAATAAAAGAGAAGTATGTATGATAAAGCATAGGGAAGTATTGTAAAACACAGACAGGTCTGGTAAAGCATAGGGAAGCACTGTAAAGCATAGAGAGATTTCTGGTAAAGCATAGGGAAGCATTGTAAAGCACAGAGAGGTCTGGTAAAGCATAGGGAAGCATTGTAAAGCACAGAGAGGTCTGGTAAAGCATAGGGAAGCATTGTAAAGAACAGAGAGGTGTGGTAAAGCATAGGGAAGCATTGTAAAGCACAGAGAGGTCTGGTAAAGCATAGGGAAGCATTGTAAAGCACAGAGAGGTCTGGTAAAGCATAGGGAAGCATTGTAAAGCACAGAGAGGTCTGGTAAAGCATAGGGAAGCATTGTAAAGAACAGAGAGGTGTGGTAAAGCATAGGGAAGCATTGTAAAGCACAGAGAGGTCTGGTAAAGCATAGGGAAGCATTGTAAAGCACAGAGAGGTCTGGACTCTAACCAGTGCTTAATTTGTAAATCGGGAGGTCCCGGAACACATAGTGAGCGGGGGGGTGTTCCGGGGGGCTCTGAGGTACCAGAACGCATGAGAAAAAAGTGACAAACACAATGTAGCCAGACAATGTAATTATAACCTGTGTTAACGTGTCATCTTTAGCCTTGGCTACAATGCTTGCTGCCGCTAAATGGGCCTTGGTTCGGGCATGTTCAAAAACCTTTTTTTCTGAGGGGTCTTTGTTGTTTTTTTTTACGTCGGAGGCAGAGGACGTTACTGTACATTCCACCCACTCTTTCGCTAGTTTCATCCCTCCCTATGATTAACACTTCTAAGTCATCTTGAGTAAAGTCAGCCAAATTGCTAAA
Source organism: Huso huso (assembly GCA_036884735.1). Taxonomy (NCBI): domain Eukaryota; kingdom Metazoa; phylum Chordata; class Actinopteri; order Acipenseriformes; family Acipenseridae; genus Huso; species Huso huso. The sequence goes on along the minus strand of CM072692.1, from coordinate 15,487,438 downwards.
TAATAATAATAATAATAATAATAATAATAATAATAATAATAATAATAATAATAATTGAGATATACACCTCATTTCCAAAATAAATAAATACAAACATCTACTGGTATTGTAACGTTATTGTACCCAAGGCATAATTATATAACTTGTGATTACATGTTGTGATTACAAAGATTACATGACGATTTACAACTACGGTTAAATATTTTTATAATGACGGCGATTCCCCTTAGTCCACAAGGTGACACGCAGTATCAGCTACGATACAACCACCTTTTAGGAGGATATTGCGCATTCTGACGGATGACGTTCTTAAACGTCTATTATATTTTACACGCACATTAAATATACATGTTCTAAATGTTATTTTACTGTGTTAAACACTAAAAAATACTAAAAATATACATGTTTAAACTTTGTTTATATAAAATGTACATGTTGCGGTTATGGGTGTGCTTCAACGTGTGATTGATCACATGACTAATCCCAAAGATTTACTGGATGGAAGAGGAATTGGGCAAACAGCGTTTTGCTCTGTGCTGAATAAATACCACGGATTACTTCCACAAATATCGCTCTTTTTTGTTGTTGTAAAAAACAATGGGTGACTCCAAATGTATATAAAAAAACACATAAGAAATGCAATTGACTATTTTAAAAGATTAAATTAAATGAGATTAGATTGATACTGATGGCTAAACAATGCTAATGGTTCAAACTGTTATGTTATCTACAGTATTCTGAATATATATATTAATATTTTTTTGTTAAACTATATTTAATTTAATGTTTATGAACCAAGTCAACCAAATATAGATTCTCCCTCGCTTTGGTGATGTGCAGCTCGTGAACGACTCGTTCTTTCCGGTTCAAATAAACCTGCGTAAACAATCTTAATGCGGTCTACATTGATTGGTTTTGTGTCATTGAATCAGTGAATCAAATGAACGAAATGAATCGATTCACCAAACTGAACTGAATCAAACGAATCGAGTAATAAATAAATAAAACGAAATAAATAAAACGAAATAAATAAATAAATTATTAAAAATTTTAAAAAATTTCGAAATTTATTTATAAATTTATTTCGATAGATAAATTTGGATTAAATATATTTTATTTTTTATTTCTTTATATGTATTTATTTATATTTGGATTTTTATTTCGTTTTATATGTATTTATTTATATTTGGATGTATTTATTTCGTTTTATTTATTTATTTATATTTGGATTTTTATTTCGTTTTATATGTATTTATTTATTTTGGATGTATTTATTTGGATTTATTTATATTTGGATTTTTATTTCGTTTTATTGTATTTATTTATATTTGGATGTATTTATTTATTTGGATGTTTTATATGTTTATTTATTTATTTATTTTGGATGTATTTATTTCGTTTTATATGGATTTATTTATATTTGGATATTTTCGTTTTATATGTATTTATTTATATTTGTTTTTATTTGTTTTATTTATTTATATTTGGATGTATTTATTTTTTATATGTATTTATTTATATTTGTTTTATATGTATTTATTTATATTTGTATTTATTTCGATATGTATTTATTTATATTTGGATTTTTATTTCGTTTTATATGTATTTATTTATATTTGGATGTATTTATTATTTATTTATTTTTCTTCTTTCTTTATTTATTTAATTTGGATTTTTTTTCGTTTTTCTTTTATTTATTTAATTATTTTTTTCGAATTTTATTTATTTATTTATTTATTTATTTTAATTTTGGCGCAAGTTATCCTCCATACAGGGAGGTGAAGCAGTCTGGTTTCAAACACACCACCGTCCCGAAGGAACATTTTCACACACGGAGTCTTCAAAATAAGCGAGCTTTTGCAAACTGATATTTTCTAAGACAAAAGCATACAACTGTTAGACTCAATGCTTCACTATGAAAACGAATTATAACACCACTCGGGGTAAAGATTTCGCGCGTGGTTTGGTTCATATTCTGAGGAAACAACTAGAGCAAAAACAGACTTCGTTTTTTTTTTGTCCCGGTCAGACACAGTAAAATTGTTAAATCGCCCTTTTTGCGATTATATATCAATTATTATTATTATTATTTTTTAAGTACAAAACTGCATCGGTGTGCTCAGCAGGATAACAGCAGAGTGATATTAGGTAGCGTTAGCGCCGTTCAAAAACAAAACAATCTCATGTATTTTGTGTTTGATCATTCTGATTATGTGTGTGTGTCATGTTTACATGGTTATTAATAGCTGGTCTCTTTTTAAAATCATTTTTTTTGCACATTTAACATGTTTTGAGATGACAGTATAAAGAAAATAACGAGTTCTTATCATCTGCAATAAATACACCCGAGATGTTTCATTATTTAACTATTATTGTGTTAAATACATAAGAACATAAGAAAGTTTCCAAACGAGAGGAGGCCCCATTCAGCCCATCTTGCTCGTTTGGTTGTTAGTATCTTATTGATCCCAGAATCTCATCAAGCAGCTTCTTGAAGGATCCCAGGGTGTCAGCTTCAATAACATTACTGGGGAGTTGGTTCCAGACCCTCACAATTCTCTGTGTAAAAAAGTGCCTCCTATTTTCTGTTCTGAATGCCCCTTTATCTAATCTCCTTTTGTGACCCCTGGTCCTTGTTTGTTTACTGCACAATACTGTTATTTTGGTACTGCGTCAGTGACTTGGAGAAAAAGAACGTCTTATTTAGTTTTTCAGGGCAAATCGGGTAACCCTAACGACATGAACAGTGCGAGAAACTCAAGCTCGAATATAAATTTGGTCAGACACCAAAATCCAAGCAGAACAACTGGACAAAACATACAAAAAGATCATAGATTTCTTTTTCCTATTAAGTGCTGTTGTAACTGTTAGTATTAACCTGTATATTTAAAGTTCAAAATGAATCATTCAAAATGAAACATAATCTTAATTGATACAAAATTGTTTAAAATACAATGCTCCCATGGCACTCCATTAGCAACACAGACGATTCCAAAAACGAACCCAGCATTTGAGTAACTGTGATAACAAGAAGCGCTCGGGATGATTTCAAACAGCATGAAAAGATAAGGGGCCGGTCTAAAGAAAGAGAAAGAAAAATGACATTTGAAGCGCTGTACTCTTTAACAACGGACTTGTTTCAATTGTGTTGCAGAGGACAAACACAGCTAACTGAGGAACGAGTGATTCAGTAGAGAGAGGCATGGACCCGACTCCAAGGAGAAGAAGAAGGAGTAAAGAGAATGACCCTCCTGATATGTCACAAGAGCCTGCCAGGTACTGAAAGTCTTTTCTTATTAGTTCACGGTGCGGCGGCATGCTGAATAATACCTTTACTAAGAAGCTGTTCAGGAATCCAAATCACTGAGCTGAGTCTCAAGCCCAGGGTTAGAGTCCAGACCACTCTGTGCTTTACAATGCTTCCCTATGCTTTACCAGACCTCTCTGTGCTTTACAATGCTTCCCTGTGCTTTACCAGACCTCTCTGTGCTTTGCAATGCTTCCCTATGCTTTACCAGACCTTTCTGTGCTTTACAATGCTTCCCTATGCTTTACCAGACCTCTCTGTGCTTTACCAGACCTCCCTGTGCTTTACAATGCTTCCCTATGCTTTACCAGACCTCTCTGTGCTTTACAATGCTTCCCTATGCTTTACCACACCTCTCTGTGCTTTACAATGCTTCCCTATGCTTTACCAGACCTCCATGTGCTTTACAATGCTTCCCTATGCTTTACCAGACCTCTTTCTCTCTCATTCCCCTCTTTCTTTCTCATTCTCATTTGAAAAACCATGTTAATGAGTATTAAGAAATAAGAAAATGTCAGTCTATCACGTTAATTTTTTTAATTAAATCACATTATTAAAATCTGAAATATTAAACATTTTATGGCAATCAAAAAACAAAAACACACACACAGTAAAGCAAAACTTAAGTTAACTTTTTTTTAAAACTGTTACAGCACTGACTATTGGATGCCATTTTCTAAAATATATATAAAACATAACAATTCTTAAAAAAGAAATGAAATACAGTTATTTCATATGAAATCCATTCATTGCTAAAAACAAATAATTCCCCTCGTTTCGCTCTGCAGGTGGCGCCGTTTTACCCCCTAACTTTCATCCAAAATTGTGTCAGATTGAACATTCCCTTCACCCGAGGAGTGGAGAGGACAGACAGGGAGTTCAATACAAAGGGTTTCTTACAACACAAAAAAGTCTAGTTCAGCTGGCAGATTGTTACAGAGGAATCAGAACAATGAAGCCAAAACCCAGGATAGAGCGGCTCAGTGAATGTGGTTTGGAATCTGTGCAGGAGGGTCATTGTGTCAGAGACGCCATAAAATGACATTGTGTCAGCATTAAAGTCCAGATACACTCCTATTCTGGGGGAGCGGGGGGCAGTTATTGCAGTTTCATTGTTATTGTGCCGGGCAGTGTAACTGGAATCAGAGCAGTACACACTCCAGGACTTGTCATTGCATCCAAGGATACAGGAACGATCCACTCCTTTCCTGCTGATTCCTTTATATGTGACTCCTATATAAGCCCATCCCCCACTCCACTCAATCTCCCAGTAACAGCGAGTCCCAGACAAACCCTCTCTGCAAAGCACTTGGGACCGGCTGTCAAATCTCTCTGAGTGATCAGGATATCTCTGGGTCTCTCTCCTCCATGTCACCTTTCTGTTCCCTTCAGACAGACAGAGGTTTCTATTCGCTGTGTTGGGGTCCAGTGTGAGCTGACAGGAATCTGATTGAAGAGAAGAGGACGGGTAGAGGAGAGACGGTTAGAAAAGTCACTGAGAAAATCAACAGTCATTGTCTGCTGCATCCTCACATCCTGTTTATGGAAGGTGTGTGTGTTGTTTTAATTATTTTTTTTAATACATTTTGACCACTTTTTTAAACTTTTAAATTGCATTTTCTGCCTCAAGATGGCTTCCCACGGACTGGCATGGACCTCTCAGAACTACATTTCCCATCATCCTCCTGCTCACTGGTAATTCCATCTCAATTACATATGTGAGCAGGAGGATGATGGGAAATGTAGTTCTGAGAGGCCCATGCAATTACATGTGAAGCTATCTATAAGTATAAAAAAGTGGTCAAAATGTAAAAAAAATAAAAATAATTAAAACAATACACACACCTCACGTAAACAGTTGTAGCAACACATGGGAACATGCAACACAATAAAATACAAAGGTCCTTATGAACCCTTTAAACCCTCTTGCTGTTTGATTGTTTTGTTCATTATAATTCCTCAATCTTATCAAACTTCTTCAATTGGAACCAATCAAATGCAGCTCTGCATACAATTACAGTTCACTTAATGTTCCTACAGGTTATGTGTTGCCATTTTACCCACTCAGACCCCTTGCTTACTAAATATCTTCAATAGAATATCATCCACTCTTCAAATATCTGTCTAATATTTTAATGAGCAATCCATCCCACAAGTGCAGTGATACTGCAATATACATTTACTACCAGCAGGGATGACTGGGAGGATAGCTGTTCATTTTACCCCACAACTGGTTTCACATGCATTGTACATGTATTAAAAGATGGGATGATTATCTATTCAGGGATACCAAGATATTTAGGGAGAGAAAGGTCTGAGTGGAAAAACAGGCAACAAATGCCCCTCCCCCAGTCATTCTGCATGTATTCATCTGAACCAATACTTGTTGGAGAGGAGTGTAGATTAATGGCTTCACAATTACTAATAAATAATAATAATTGCTGCCCTCAAGCTCCACCCCTCCCTGTTCTGTAGTGTTAGCTCTTCTCACAATGGAGTGACACATCTTTCAATCAAATGTTTCAGTGCAAACAGACTTACATTTTAAAAACTCAGCTCTGTTCCTTGGCTCTGGAGCCTGCAGACTGTAAACTGCAACTTCATTCACTGGGCAGAAAAAAAAGAGAGAGAAATAGAATTGAAACATACAACAGTCATTGTCTGCGCCATCCTCAAATCACTCCCTCCTCCCTGCTTCACCAGTCCCTGTTCCCTGCTCCATCCTCCTGCTCCCTCCTCCCTCCTCCACCAGCTATCAGACGTTATTTTTGGTGTTTTGCGGCGATCAGCCAATAATACAACCGTTTCCACCCTTTCTGAGTTTTCATTGGTCAGATTATATGTCAGTCACACAGCCTGAGGAAACTGCTGAATGCGAGCTGAAGCAATCATGAAACGTCATCACTGAGAGCCGCAGTGGAACCTTATTATAGTTTAAAAAATAATGTTTACACACACACACACAAATAATAGAAATAATATGTTTTTATATTTCTGATAAACAGATCTTAATAATAATAATAATAATAATAATAATAATAATATCTGTAATTTCAAGTTGAAATCAAGTTTAAGGATTTAATCAACACTGTATTGCTGCGACGAGTCCTCAATATTCCCTCCTACCTCCTAATAATAATAATAATAATAATAATAATAATAATAACAACAACAGGCGTTACACATAGATATATATATATAATATCTCTTTATACATTCTTCAGCTTCGTGTGATTATTCTTCGTTAGCAGCGTACTGTAAGGTGTCTGTACGCGTATGTTATTAATGTAGTGTGACGGGAGTGAGGTTTTTAAGGGATTAAATGCCTACATAGAAGGACCAGAAACGACATTTCCCAAGGACCACCAGGAAACCCGGCAGTGCATGACGGGGAACGGTGGTGACATTAAAAGGCTGCTAGGTAGGAGAGAGGAGGGGGAGAGAACAGGGGATAGTAATATTAAGGACGAAATTAAAATAGCAGACGAGAAGGGGATGCTGCACTTGGCTCGAGTCTGCTATATTACAGAGTGGTGAGCATTAAGGATTACAAACAGAATATCAAACGAGAACGGGATGCTGCACTCGGTTCGAGTTTTCAACTTGACAAAGTGGTGAGCAATAAGGATTACAAATAAAATATCAAACAAAACCGGGATGTTCCACTCGGTTTGAAATTACAACTTGTCGAAGAGGTGAGCGTAAGGAGCGCACGTTTAATACTAGACGAGAGCGAGACGCTGCACTCGGCTCACGTCTGCTACATAGAACAGAGGATCACTGTGGATTACAAATACCTTCCGACAGAGGACCAACACGGAGGAACAACGCGTACAACACGGACCCGGTCAAAGTGAGTACGGCGTGTTGTGTTTGTTCCTGGATGTGTTGTGGTACGGGACTGGTGTTTATTTTCAAGAAACCCTGGCTGAAGCCAACGGGGTACCGGGACGGTAACTCAAAACTCACAACGTACGGGGTATTTTAAGTGGGGCGATGCACAACGGGATTGATTTCCATAAAGAGAGGAACCCTGTAAGGAAAGATGTAATATAGATTTATGAACAGTAGTCTGACTGAAGTTACAGTATAGTTAATAAATTATTCAACTTGAAGAGTAGTTTGTTTTTACCTTCACAAAAGGTTGACTGGGCTGTGCAGTTCTGCAAAGGACCACCGGACAATAGATATTAAGTACAAACCTGGACGTAGTGAAGCCAGAGGGACCTGACTCCACAGCGCCATCTGCTGGAAGCTCCACAGCACTTGGAAAGAGAGGAAAGGGGACACAGCAACAAACCAACAACAGAAAAGAACTGGAAGAGACCCATCAAGTACTTCCCTGAGTTCTGGTGCAAAGGGCCGCCTCCAGAAACAGTCCATCCATGAAGAAAATACTGTACTGTGTTCACTGTAGTAGTTGTTCATTGTGAAGAACTTCTGTGTGTTTCGTTTATTTACTTTTGGAACTATTAAAGGAACTTAATACTTGCAATTACGGTCTGGATCACATTTGTCTGCACTACAACACAGACACCTTAGCCAGGTCCCAAACTACGTGAACACATTTGTGTCACAGTAGTTATAACGTTATATTAAACAGCAGCACATCCCACAATCCTCTCGGGAGCGCTTGATAAAGAAACCCGTCCAGCCCTCCCTGATCAATCCAAGAGAAACCCGCGTTTCCAACATCGGAACCACCTCGGCAACAGCCGCTCCGCATCCCATCTGAGGACAGAGCTGCATTTCCATGAGGGAGTCACCGCGAACATGGAGAAACCGGACACCCGAAAAATCACCCGGACCCACACCAACGGGCTTTGAAATACACTCTGATTCGGACTGAAGGGAATCCACTTCACACAAAAAGGGTTCACAGAAATGTGAGCAAACACAACCACCCTCAGAACAAACCCGTGAACACAGAAATGGAAAAATAGAAATGTGAAAGCGCGTCATTTTAACACGCTCCCTAACAATTGCCACGGAAACCCTGACGACAAAAAAACAAAACAAAAACAAAACAGGAATGTCACTCTGCAGAGAAGAAGAATTCAGCTCCACAACACCCGAAAAACTACAGGAAACGTTAGCTTATTATCATAAGTTTCTTTTTTAAAATGTATTTTTATTTATTTATTTTTTAAAGGGGTGATACCCATTTCGTGCTTGAAAGGGAACGTGCTGTTTTTAAGTTACAAGTTCAAAGTGTTCTCTTTGGTTGCAGTCTCGTATCACTCCTAGTACAGACCACAGCAATCGCGGTTTTCTCTGTACTGTCTCACACAATGCAAACCTTATTTTAAACTGTGTGCACGTTATCAAAGTGGTTGCTATTTTAAATACAATTCTTTATGGAGTTCAGCAGAGATTATAAAAATATTGCATGGGGCAGTGTGTGTGTGTGTGTGTGTGTGTGATAGGCAGGGTGTGTGTGTGTGTGATAGGCAGGGTGTGTGTGTCTGTGTGATAGGCAGGGTGTGTGTGTCTGTGTGTGTGTGATACATGAGCATGTAATCCCTGGATAACCCCCTCGGTGTGCATTACATTCTCATATCACACACCACCCCATGCTGTATTCTATAGATATTGTACAGCTCCTTTCTGTCCTCCATTTCTACATAAACTCTGAAATTAAAACGCATTCAGTTCAATTACATATTATTACTTAACACAGTAAATACACTATAAAACTACTAACATGTTTGCAAAAAATAACCTAGCTGCTTAGTACTGTGTGATGTGAAGTACTAATTAGCCAGGTTATTATCATCAAGTATCCTAAGTTAATGCTGCCATGTATTCCCCAGTGTGGGGGGAGTAAGCTTGTCATATCTGATCCTGTAAGATACAATCCCCTCTATTAATACAGAGCCTGTCATATCTGATCCTGTAAGATACGATCCCCTCTATTAATACAGAGCCGTATCTGATCCTGTAAGATACGATCCCCTCTATTAATACAGAGCCTGTCATATTTGATCCTGTAAGATACGATCCCCTCTATTAACACAGAGCCTGTCATATCTGATCCTGTAAGATACGATCCCCTCTATTAATACAGAGCCTGTCATATCTGATCCTGTAAGATACGATCCCCTCTATTAATACAGAGCCTGTCATATCTGATCCTGTAAGATACGATCCCCTCTATTAATACAGAGCCTGTCATATCTGATCCTGTAAGATACGATCCCCTCTATTAACACAGAGCCTGTCATATCTGATCCTGTAAGATACGATCCCTCTATTAATACAGAGCCTGTCATATCTGATCCTGTAAGATACGATCCCCTCTATTAATACAGAGCCTGTCATATCTGATCCTGTAAGATACGATCCCCTCTATTAATACAAAGCCTGTCATATCTGATCCTGTAAGATACAATCCCCTCTATTACCCTCTATATCAATGCATATTTTATTATGGGTCTACAACAGTAAACTCAGCTCTTACCAGGACACAATGGATTCTGCAGCAGAGAAAACGCAAAGACGGTGCATTTGTGAATTCAGTTTCAGTTTTCACATCCTGTCACGTGACCGCCCAGTGTAACCATGTCAAATAGAAGAAATTAAGGCATTCATATCATTACTGTGCTGTTAAAAAGATGTGTTGCCACCCTCCAAACCAGTTTATGGTTGTGAGGTTTGTTGTTTGAGTCTCTGAAGCATCACACGGGACTAAAATCAGGCGTTCTCAGAGTTGGTGAAAAGCACAGGACTTCTAGAAACCTCCCAGACATGGATTCGTTTATCAAGGAAAGTCAGTAAATTCAAAATGAAATGTGATGTTGTGCATGATTTGTAAACTATAAACGGGGTGTAAATAACTAATTTAATTGTACCTTCTTTTCCAAAAGCAATAATAACCATTTCTTCCCTTGGTGATATGCATTTCCATATACATCTTCAAATCCACCATTAATCAAAAGCATCCGTTTTTTTAAGAGTTGCCAATTATGTTTGTATTTTTTGGTTGTCCCCAATTGTTGTGTTTTACTGAACTGTAGAATCTCAGGACTACGGCTGCTACGATTAAATAGAAAATCGATTTTTCTGTCGATTCCATTCCTCATTATATACATCGATATAAATACTGAATAATCGATTCAATAATTACATTTTTGTAACGCGCACAGTTAATAACATTATTTAAGTTTATCAATGAAACTGCACCAAACGCCCTGCCTTGCTAGTTACAATGCTTCTGACAGACTAGCAGGGGGCGCGCTCTTCTTTACCTGCCTGTGTTAACCAGCATCTAGCACCACCTCAGTGAGTCGGGCCTTGTAAACAAACAGTGTGCTCTCTATCTATTTTTACTGTAGTTTTTTTGCTGTCTGCTTTCAACTCGCCCGCTGCGGCTTCAGCCCCTGTGACTCCCTGGTCTATGCTACGCGCTGACCAGGTGTGTCACCATGCGGTTTGGGTAGACATTGTTGCTCAGCAGCCTCCACCCCTGATGCTTCGGTACCGTGGTGCACGCATAGCCCTTGGTACTTCAGTATCTAGGTATGCACGGTGCTCATTGCACATGCCACACAGTGCAAACAGTGCCACGGTACTCAGTACACACCGAGCGTTACAGTGCTAGTGCAGGGATGCACGGTGCCGCACGGTGCACATGGTGCTCAGGGTACTCAGTGTGCATGGTGCCTGGTGGTGCACACGGTGCCCTAGTGATACAGTGCTGCAGGGACCAGGTGATACATGGTGCTCAGGGTACTCAGTGTGCATGGTGCCTGGTCGTGGAGCACACGGTGCCCAGTGATACAGCGCTAGTGCAGGGACGCACGGTGCCGCACAGTGCACATGGTGCTCAGGGTACATGGTGACTCACGGTAAGCAGGGTAGTGCAACTAGAATGCAAGAGCAGCTCCTGAACTCCTAGTCAAAGCACCTTTTGATGATAATAATAATAATAATAATAATAATAATAATAGTGATAGAACTATGCAGAACTATTGCAAAAAGAAAAAGAAAAAAAGGAAAAATTGTGGAATTGTGTTTTTATATTACTTTAGTCCACTATTTACAAATATACAGCATCTACAACATCGTTGAGCGAAAATTATATTTGATATTCTGGTTTATTAAATCACACTTCATAAGAAATGCTTGTATTGGAGATCGCGGTCGGTCCGTGTTCTTGGATCAAAACGAATAAATAAAATTAAAAAAAAGAATTTCACAAATTAGTGCGCTGCTACTATCAGTGCGCTGCTACTATCAGTGCGCTGGTACTATCAGTGCGCTGCTACTATCAGTGCGCTGGTGCTATCAGTGCGCTGCTACTATCAGTGCGCTGCTACTATCAGTGCGCTGGTGCTATCAGTAGTTGGCTGGTGCTACTATCAGTGCGCTGGCGCTACTATCAGTGCGCTGCTATCTATGCGCTGCTGCTATCAGTGCGCTGCTGCTACTATTAGTGCGCTGGTGCTATTAGTTCGCTGGTGCTATCAGTGCGCTGGTACTATCAGTGCGCTGCTACTATCAGTGCGCTGCTACTATTAGTGCGCTGGTGCTATCAGTGCGCTGGTACTATTAGTGCGCTGGTGCTATCAGTGCGCTGGTACTATCAGTGCACTGGTACTATCAGTGCGCTGCTACTATCAGTGCGCTGGTGCTATCAGTGCGCTGCTACTATCAGTGCGCTGGTGCTATCAGTGCGCTGGTACTATCAGTGCGCTGGTTCGGCTGGCGGAGCTCAGTTATTTTTATACACACACACACACTAATGTCAGGGTTTAGTTGCATTTTTCCGCTAATATATTTTTATTTTGTTTTGAGGGATGGAGTAGCTGCAGTGGGATTTGTTTTATAATAAATTACATTTTTTTTGTAAAAAAAAAGAAGCGCTAGCCAAAGAGAAATGGATAATTTAAAAACGATCAAAATATTGTTGTCATGAAATATTATTATTATTAGTAGTATTAATAATAATAATAATAATAATAATAATAATAATAATAATCTTCTAATTAATTAATAATATTCTTCTGGTTCAAAATAAGCAATGCAAAATAAGCAAAAATAATCCTCTGAACTTTTTGTTGTTGCTTTTTTTGACAAATTAAAAAAAAAACATGTTGAAGGGGCTAACAGTATTATTAAAGAGTTAATGATAAATTAGAAATACATTATAAAACTAAAGTAAGGTTTCACCTCAACCATCGTATCGTTTCCTTGTGTTGAGGGGTGAAGAGGTAACGGATTTGCGATAATAATTAAATAAATTAATACATACATTAAATCACGAGGTTGACTGAAGGTTTTCTCAAGTAATTTGGACTTTTGGTACACTTTTCTGTATATACAACTCCAAAATTATTCCACACAATTGAACTCACAGAACAGCTAGTTCCTTTTTTCAAATCACTCCTCTCACAGCACACACAAGCATGAAAGGACAAACTTCAGATCTGTGATCTGTGGATGTGATGCTGCAAGTCCCATCCCATCAACAATACAGCCTTGCTTGAGCCTACGTGGACATTAAAACGATGCTTTTGTTTTAAAACAACGACCACATACCTACTGTGGCAGTAAATTGTGATTTTAACCAATGAACACCCCTGGTATAAACAAAAGAGAAAAAAAGTAAAGAAAAGAGTGATGTGCTTACTTCGAAAGGAGGGGATCCATTGTGTCCACCCTGTAAGAGAAAATAAATAAATGAACGGTTAGTAATTTAAATAGAACTGTACTGACTGCTGAAAATGACTTCCCTTTTGTGTGTAATAGTTTGTTAAGGGTGATTGCACCAGCTCAGTGCAGGGTCAGTGCTGCTGTGAGACCCATTATTGCAGAGGGGCCTAATGTGCTGTCTGTGTTCCTGTGAGTCCTCTATAGAGGGCGCGGGTGAATTGATTTCACTGTATGTCATGGTTAGAAGGCAGTCGGGGCTGCAGAACTAAGGTAGGGGGTTTATGTTTTTTTGTAAATCCAAGTTTTAGATTTTGCATTTATTTGTTTGCTAATTTAATTCACTTTTTGTTTAATTAAAGGGTACATAAGGTCCTTTTTATTTTATTGTTTTACATGTTCCCATGTGTTGCGTCAACTGTTTACGTGAGGTGTGTGTATTGTTTTAATTTTTGTTTTTGTTTTAAATTGCATTCCCTGCCTCAAGATGGCTTCACATGTACCTGCATGGACCTCTCAGAACTACCCTGTGATGGTGGCAGCTTTATTACATGACAGACGCAAAGGGTTCATGTAACTTGTGCGATAAGATGGTTCTGTATCTCAAACAGATTATGAGCTGTAAGTCTGTTGAATTGAATATGAAAGAACAAGCTTCAGATATGTGGATGTGATGCTGCAAGTCCCATCCAATAAACAATTCAGGCTTGCTTGAGTCTACGTGGACATTAACCCTTTGCGGTCCATTTATTCAGCGCGTCTCAGGCGCATCAGGTCCAATTTATTTTAGACACGCTGTTAAAAAGTTTTTTTTTTCACAGTATAACAGGTTTAAAAGGCACCGCATATCAACAGGACACTCAGTACTGCATCTCCAGCCCCGCCCCACCCCTTGTTCACTGTATTTATCACAATCCTCTTCATAGTCGTGCATACCGATAAATCGTCTCCTGATCGCTCGTTTTATCACCAAAGTCCTCAATAATGTGATCAAAGTCGTTATTTTATTACTATAACATCTAAAAAAAGCTCTGCAAATGTCTGTGATATTCTTTGAGCGCTGGATGCAGAAGCAGCTATCTTGTTTGTTTATGTCCGTGTTATCTCTGTGGTGCCGGGGCGATGTGTATTGCTCAGATCCGACCATTTTTTTAATTTTTTTATTTTCTCGGCTCCTATCGGTCTCACTCGGCCATTGAATGGTTTTCACGGCTTTTGCCGGGGAAACAACAACTAGAGACCTGTTTTTTACGTCTTTTTGATGATGTCGGACAGGAAAGGGAAAATTGTAATGTCAGACCTGGTCCGACATAGGACCACAAAGGGTTAAAACGTGGCACTTGTTTTAAAACAACGACCGCATACTGATTGTGACTGTAAATTGTGATTTTAACCAATGTGCATCCCTGGTATAAACAAAAGAGAAAAATGTAAAGAATAAAAACAATGTACTTACATGAAGAGCGGGCAATGGGGCCGGGCATCTGCACAGCTGTAAGAAGAAGAAATAAAGAAACGGTCAGGAATTTAAATAGAACTGCACTGACTGCTGAAAGCCACTATCTCCCTGAAAAGCACATTTTCACAGCGCTGAGCGAACAGTGATTCGGTACCTGAAAAATGTATGAAGGAAAACTGAGAATTCCAACATTTTTCAAAGAAAGAAAAGAAATCGACTTCCCTGTTGATGTGTAATAGTTTGTTAAGGGTGATTATACCAGCTCAGTGCAGGGCCAGTATGCAGGGGGGCCTAATGTGGCCTCTGTGCTCCCGTGAGTCCTGCATAAAGGGCGGGGGTGAAATGATTTTACTGTTTATCTTGTTTAGAAGGCAGGCGGGGCTATATAACTGAGGTAGAGGTGGGGTTATGTTCTTTTGCAAGCCATTGTCATGGGCAAGCCTCCCTTCTGCACAAGTAACTACTATGACTTGCTGTGACAGGGGAGATCTGTGCTGGCTGTCGGGTGCATGCATGAGCTGCAGGAGGGGGTCAGAAAACCCTGTAGGGCTCCACTTGTCAATCATGGTGTTGAGTTACAAATACCACGTTTCCATGAACCACAGAACTCGGGAAAGTGCTCGAGTTGCCCCCCACCCACCTCCATTTCCATGTTGTTTTTAATTATGCGAGTTGGCTCCCAGTTCAGTCTGATTTCAGGCTGAAAGGAAATTACATCACTAAATGTCAATGAAAAATGTTATAGGGGTGGGAACATAATTATAAACCCGGGTTTGTGAACGCCAAAAACAAGAAAGATGAGAGAGCCATTTTTACTGAATAAAAACATTTGAAAACATTAATGATTATGTCGTGATATAGAGCAATGTCAAAGAATATCGAGATGGATTTATCACTTAAATTGTTGAGAGTTTGACTATAATTCCTTCTGCAGTGAATTCACGCCTTGACGTTTAACTTGCAAGTATTTCTGGGGAAAGTCGGTAGTGTTTCCTGCCCACCTCACGTAATAAATCAGAAAACCATGGAAACGCCTCCTTTATCACCAACTCGAGTTCTGGGAGAATTCAGGCCAATTCAAGCGCACTCGAGTCGACTCGAGTTGGCTGTCCATGGAAGCGAGGTAAAGTCACTGAATCCTGGAAGCAAGGAAGGAAGTCTCTGCCATGAATCATGAGGTCCCTTACCAGTGGGGGGCGCTGTTTCAGCTAGACCGTGGTGGCCATCCCTTGTTTTATAGGTAACCCTTAAATAATCAATTTCTAAAGACTTGGAACAATTTCATTTTGACTAGTTAAGCAGGTCATTGTTCATTTAAGTAATTTAGAGATAATTTGAATGAAAACCTGAAAAGCCTGCAGCTTTCCTAGACCAGAGCTGACCACTCCTGATTTAATTGAACACATGAAGCTGCTAAATTGATCAAAAACTTGCATTCTTCAGAAATGGCTGATGTAAGGGTTACCTATAAGACCTGCTGGACTGTCAAGGGCACTGAAACATTGAGCAGGCAGTGTTATACAAATGCAAATATGAAGTCAGCACCTCAGATGGTTTCTCAGGTTTGAGTCTTTCACCCTGCGACAGTGGCAGCTTTGTTACATGACAGCCGCAAAGGGTTCATGTTTCTTGTGTGATACCCGTGATCAAACTTGAATTAGAGGATCACAGAATACAGCTGTGTGCTGAATATGAAGATCATTTGTTACGTGTCATCTGGAAACCACACAGTCACATGGACCATATATGGCAGCCACATGAGGTCACAGATAGGGTACTGTTAAGATCTGGCCTAAGGAGATTCCAGAATATTTAAATATGAACCTGGTTCTGTATCTCAAACAGATTATGAGCTGTAAGTGTGTGGAATTGAATATGAAAGGACAAGCCTCAGATATGTGGATGTGATGCTGCAAGTCCCATCCCATAAACAGTACAGCCTTGCTTGAGCCTACGTGGACACTAAAATGAGGCTTTTGTTTTAAAACAACGACCGCATACCTATTGTGGCTGTAAAT
>CM072692.1:15423503-15466003 GCA_036884735.1 Huso huso | reverse complement strand
CCAGTTCACATCAGTCTAGACAAACGCATTTGAATCACGTTTAAAATGGAAAATGAAGGATCGCACCTAATTTAACCCGTCACAATTCACACAATTCACCTGCTCCTTCATCTCTCCTGCATGCTCCCTGTTGCATCCTCCCTCCTCCTTTTTCCCTACCTCCTCCCTTCTCTATGCTCCCTACTCTATGAACCCTCCTCTATGCTCCCTCCTTCCTGTTCCCTCCTCCCTCCTCCATGCTTCCTCCTAACTGCTCCCTCCTCACTATATGCTCACACCTCAATCTTCTTTGTGCCCTCCTCCCTGCTCCCTCCACAGTGCTCCATTTTCCCTGCTTCCTTCTCTATGCTCCCTCATCCCTCCTCCATTTTCCCTGCTATCTTCTCCCTGCTACCTCCTTTATGCTCCATCCTCCCTATTCCCTCCTCCCTCCTGTGTGCTCCCTCTCCTCTGATCCCTCCTCCATGCTCCCTCCTTCCAGCTTTAAGCTCCATCTATGCTCCCTGCTATTTTATAGACAAGTATATTAAGGTTGATAATCAATAGATTTGATCTATAATTCTTACTTGGGATTTATTTCTGACTTTGGATAAACTCTCTCTTTTTATTTTTCAGTCTTCAATAAACTGCTGCTATTAATTAAACCCTCTTGCTGTTTGATTGTTTTGTTCATTATAATTGCTCGATCTTATAAAACGTCTTCAACTGGAACTAATCAAATGCTGCTCTGCATACAATTACAGTTCACTTAATGTTCCTACAGGGTATGTGTTGCCATTTTCCCCACTCAGACCCCTTGCTTACTAAATATCTTCAATAGAATATCGTCCACTCTTCAAATATCTGTCTAATATTTTAATGAGCAATCCATCCCACAAGTGCAGTGATACTGCAATATACATTTACTACCAGCACAGGATGACTGGGAGGGATAGCTGTTCATTTTACCCCACAACTGGTTTCACATGCATTGTACATGTATTAAAAGATGGGATGATTATCTATTCAGAGATACCAAGATAGGGAGAGAAAGGTCTGAGTGGAAAAACAGGCAACAAATGCCCTCCCCCAGTCATTCTGCATGTATTCATCTGAACCAATATTTGTTGGAGAGGAGTGTAGATTAATAGCTTCACAATTACTAATATATAATAATAATTGCTGCCCTCAAGCTCCACCCCTCCCTGTTCTGTAGTGTTAGCTCTTCTCACAATGGAGTGACACATCTTTCAATCAAATGTTTCAGTGAAAACAGACTTACATTTGAAAAACTCAGTTTTGTTCCTTGGCTCTGGAGCCTGCAGACTGTAAACTGCAACTTCATTCACTGGGCAGAAAAAAGAGAGAGAAATAGAATTGAAACATGTGGATTAATACACAACACACACAAGACTCCAAACAGCAATCTGAAAAGAAACAAGGCTTATTCACGGCATTTCTGGATGTAAAAATCTGTACTTCAAGATGTTCATGATTACATACAACGCTCATTGTCTGGCCCATCCTCAAATCACTCCCTCCTCCCTGCATCATCAGTCCCTGTTCCCTCCTCCCTCCTCCCTCCTCCCTGTTCCCTTCTCTCTCTATGCTCCCTCGTGTATCCTCCCTCCTCTCTGCTCTCTCCTCCTCCATGCTCCCACCTCCATGCTCCCTAATTCTTGCTCCCTCCTCCCTCTTCCATGCTCTCCTTCATGGTCCCTGCTCACCCTCCCTGCTCTCTCCTTCCTGCTTCCTCCTCTCTGCTCCCTCCTCCACAGTCCTCCCTCCTGTCTCCTCCATGCTTCCTCCTCCATTTTCCCTGCTGCCTACTCCCTCCTCCCTGCTGCAATATTCACATAGCCAACAATCTGCAAGAGGTCTTTATTAATGTCTTGCAAGTCCTGTCCCTCCTCAAGCCATGGCCTATTTGAGAAATCTCTACCAAAGGAATCTATTTCACACCAACCTGTTGTGGTTATTTTGACTAATTCCCCCTTGCAGAAGTCCTCAATATGGTCTTTAAGTTCAGATACAGCTTTCCTCACAGCCCCAAAAGAGATGTCTGTATTGACAGTAACGCTGGGTAAGTCTCCAGCTTCAGGAGGGGCACAGAAAGACTGGAAATTCTACAACAGGAAAGTGGAGAAAATGAGTTTTCAGTGAAACAGAATGGGGTCCAAAACATTCCTGAGGAAAAGCAATGATTCATTCAATTGGAGAGGTCTGTCTGAAACCATTCCAGTTATGTACTTGAGATTTTCTAACAAGCAGTGATGCTACCTGGAGAAAATGGATGTGATCCTCTGTCTCTGAAAGCTGTTTCAGCTCAGCGTTTCTCCTCCTTAGCTCAGCAATCTCCTGCTCCAGTTTCTTCATGTGTCCTTCAGCCTGATTCACTGCAGCCTTCTTGTTAGCTCCAATCAGCTCAATAACCTCAGTGTGGATCTTCTTAATGGATCGGATCAGCTCAGTAAAGATCTTCTCACTTTCCTTTATTTCTATGCATGCAGATCTCTGAGTGAAAGAACACAGTAGAGGAGACATGGTTAGAATTGATATAAAAAACACATCAGGCATAGACAGTAAACTTCTGCAGATGTGTTCCAGTCCATCTGTTAATAATAATAATAATAATAATAATAATAATAATAATAATAATAATAATAACACCCTCTTTTCTATACCCACTTTCAGTGACTTCATAGCCTGTTTCAACTCCTCAATTTCTTTCAGTCTCTCCTGGATTCTCTGTTGTATTTCTGTCTGTGTCTCTCCCAGCTGCTTCTGTGTAGAAATACAGTGACACAGTGACATTTCTGATGGGGCATTGAGTGATACCCTGTCACACCCAACACAGCCCTGTTTAAGTATGCTAATGAAACTGACAGAATCATTTTATTTCAAATATATTTTCTATTTTCTTATCCCCTTACATCTTTACAATGTGTGCAATAATTCTGAGTCAAATATATTTTGACTTCAGTTCTAGTTGCAAGCCACAGACATTTGTAGCACAGGCTAGATCAGACAACATGTGTGTATAATAGTAAGATACAACACAATCTAGTGCAGGACGCTTGATACAGAGTAGCTGTCCACTAGATGGTACTGTTTCATACTAGTAACAGTGAATGATGGCTGATCTAGCATGTGTTACATGTTTGTTTTGTTAAGAACCTAGGAAACTGAAGCAGCTTTCTCTTTAATGGATATTTAGGGCTTCTGATTTCCATTTTTAATCGATAAACACAGATAAAACACCCCTGATACAAAACAATGAAATCAGTGTATACCCAATAAACACCGGAATAACACTGGACATGGTTTCTCAATTCACGTTGACTTCATCCCTTTCCATGTGAATAAATACAATAAAATAACCTAAAACCAAACAAAAAATCCCTTTCCCAGCGCAGTCGGGCAATGTCCCTCCTTCCTGACTTGAATCTATCATTGATTCATTCTGAATACTTTAAACTGAGTGGCAGCACATTCCTGCATTTCTATTGGAGGATTGCACACACTGGTGAGATTTAAAACGAGATTACAATTAGAAACGGAGGGTTGTTCTTGCTCGTGGGATTTAAAGCTATATTACAGTTCAATAGGGAGGATTCACACACTCGTGGAATTTAAAACAGAATTGAAAATTGTGAAGACATGTAAAAAATGCCTAAATACACAAAATCCCCAGAAGAATGAGCCCATGAGCAGAAGGACTTCACTGTGGAAGAGAGCAAAGGAAAGAGGGGACTAGTAGGGTGAGCGAAAGAAATTGTAGATTTCAACAATCAAAATCCCAAATAGATTATTACATTTCGTTTTTAACTACAATTCTAAAACAATTCTTCTCAGCTAGATGGTGGTTATAAATTGAAAGATCAAATGTTTTAAGTGTACAAGCAAGCCTCCCAAAAACACACCTCTCACTGTGGGCAGACTGGCAAGAACGGCATGGCACGGGCACAGCAGCTCTGCCAGTGCAGATAGATGCGATTGTCACTTTTTAAGGCACAGCAGCTTTGCAGATAGATGCGTATGGTCACTTTTTTAAGGTACGGGCACAGCAGCTCTGCCAGTGCAGATAGATGTGTATGTGTCACTTTTAAAGGCAGATAGATGCGGGCACAGCAGCTCTGCCAGTGCAGATAGATGCGAAAATGTGTCACTTTTAAAGGCAAAATTACAGCAGCTCTGCCAGTGCAGATAGATGCGTATGTGTCACTTTTAAAGGCATTGGCACAGCAGCTCTGCCAGTGCAGATAGATGCGTATGTGTCACTTTTAAAGGCAGCTCTGCCAGTGCAGATAGATCGGGTCACAGCAGCAGCTCTGCCAGTGCAGATAGATGCGTATGTGTCAATTTTTTAAAGGCATGGGTCGCTTTAGCAGCTCTGCCAGTGCAGATAGATGCATATGTGTCACTTTTAAAGGCACGGGCACAGCAGCTCTGCCAGTGCAGATAGATTGGTATGTGTCACTTTTAAAGGCACGGGCACAGCAGCTCTGCCAGTGCAGATAGATTGGTATGTGTCACTTTTTAAAGGCATCGGC
The DNA here is from genome assembly GCA_036884735.1 of Huso huso. Taxonomy (NCBI): domain Eukaryota; kingdom Metazoa; phylum Chordata; class Actinopteri; order Acipenseriformes; family Acipenseridae; genus Huso; species Huso huso. The sequence goes on along the minus strand of CM072692.1, from coordinate 15,461,471 downwards.
ACAGCAGCTCTGCCAGTGCAGATAGATGTGTATGTGTCACTTTTAAAGGCACGGGCACAGCAGCTCTGCCAGTGCAGATAGATTGGTATGTGTCACTTTTAAAGGCACGGGCACAGCAGCTCTGCCAGTGCAGATAGATGCGTATGTGTCACTTTTAAAGGCATGGGGTTCAAACAGTTTAACTAATTAAACCAGAATATCTTAAACAACAAAACTGATATATGATCTTATTAATTTACAAGATACATATAAAAACACTAGGAATATAAATTATGCTAATTCTACACTATAAATTCCAATGCACCACAAAACAGCTGAACAACTCCTTCTTACCCTGTGTGGCAGGGCGGAGGTCCTGCATGTGTAAATAGTGTGTTTTTGTTTGATTGTAAGCAATGTTTCTGCTAATCAAGTTTGTGCTAGATATGGCAGGGCATATTCAAATCTAGTTGTGAAATGCAGCCAGGTGTTAATCGATTAATTGATTATCAATTAGCCCTGGCCACATGCCTTTAAAAAGTGTCTAAAAAGCCAGTTTCTTGGTTCTACAAGCAGGGATACAGACTGTCTGGGAAGGAGAGTGTTGCTGTAGGATCCTCACGACTGCGTGTGTTAACCAGGGTGAGAAAAACACAAGAGGAAAAATGTATCTCGGATCACAGTGTAAGTTAACCAGGATCGCTAGCACTGGAAGGAATAGGGAACAAGTTTAGGGGATTTTAATCCCACCCAAGTCTAGAGAGGAGGTGTCAGGGAGACTGTTCCTGGAGCGGGACCTCCTTTCTTGTTTGATCAGCTTTTATTTTCTAGGATAGCTACAAGGAAGTTGTTCAAACCCTTACCTGTTTGCCAGTCCTTTCTGCCTCAGCTGAGACTGTGTCATGGCTCTTGTGTTCATTTTGTGAACACAACAAGCAAATACACGTCTGATCGGTTCTACAGAAGACTTCACATAATCGTTGGTGTTCAGCACAAAGCTTCTGCTCCAGATTTCCAATTGCATTGATCAGCTTGTGCCTCTTGAAAGCAGCCCCCTCATAGTGTGGCTTGACGTGTGTTTCACAGTAAGAGGCCAGGCACGTGAAACAGGATTTCACAGCTTTGAACTTTCTCCCAGTGCAGAAATCACACGGCACATCTACAGGTCCAGCATAACTTTGAGCAGGAGGAGGATTGAGTCCTGTCTTCTTTAATTCCTCCACAACTTCAGCCAGCACGGTGTTTCTGCACAGATCAGGCCTCGGGGTAAAGGTCTTTCTGCACTGGGGGCAGCTGTAGACACCTGTATGATCAGTCTGATCCCAGCAGTTCTTAATACACCCCATACAGTAACTGTGTCCACATGGAATAGCGACTGGGTCCTTCAATATCTCCAGACATACTGAACAGCTGAATCGATCTTCTGACCATACTTTTGAAGCCATTCTTGCTGCAGAGAGACAGAGAGAGTGATGATTTCACAAGAAATGAAACTTCACTGTGCTGATTTCCTGGAATTGTGTAAAGCTCTAAGAGGCGGGGTTTGGGACTGAGGCCCAGTTTAGACAAGCAGGAGGAGTAGAAACTGCTGAATCAGTGTGAGAGGGGCGGAGAGGAGAGAGTTGTGAGTGGGACTGGAGTTTGAGAATGGCATTGTCACAGTAACCCATCTATAGCTACAGTATGTATTTGACAGCACTAGACCTTCACTTCTATGTGGGTCTGAATCCTCAGAAGTTCACAAGGGAAGTGAGTTTGGTGGAGTTCGATCTTAAGTGGGCATTAATCCACATCTCAAAGTCCATTAGTTCTCAACCACAAACTTGTCTCTGAGCACCAATTGCTTTCTTCCCTCCAGTTCAGGGCAAGCTTGAGGCTCAGAGTCTGAACTGCTCACCCCCCTAAGAGAACGTGAAGGGTGGTCCCTCCAGTCCAGGGGAGGCTGTATATTATGAGAACTAGACATGTTCTAGTGTTATCAGACAGGGTGTGTACGTTACTGACATACTCATTTATTACAGTGTTGATTTCATGAGTTAAAACCATTTTATACAGAACAGGCACTCAAACAAAGCTTACAATCAAGGGACCTACTTTTCAAATCTGTGCACTATTTGTTTTATTCATTTCAGACAATGTCTTCCCTCTCATCAGCAGAACATCATCCTCTCAAGTCCCTTCTTGTTTTGCTGTTGCTCGTTTTGTTTTCCACACACTTCTTTATTTCCACTCTTTTGACCCAGGTGAAGCCCATTGATCCTGCAGCCCCCCACACTGGTTTCCTCTCCCCATTCACTTCCTTCCTTCCTGTGTTACAGGTAATAGGACCCCACCTCCTGACCCCCTTCATCAAACATTTCAAAGAGATTTCATTTCAATCAGCCATGCTGCTGTTTTTTCATGAACAGATACTATTGTCATTTTGAAAACTCTCCTGATAGATAGATATTAATGAACACTCATGGGGACCACACTGAGGTTAAAGGTTTAAACGGCATCATGTTCTTTACATTTCTTACCTGATGAGGATTTTCTATGGCTGTTTCAGATAAGATTTTATTCTCCATGCTTAATAACTATTCCAGCAAAACACTGCTTCTGAAAAGACTCCTGGAGGCTGATTGTGGGGAAGCGTACGACTGTTGCACGGGCTGCAGTGCACAATGCTTACCCTGTGGACTTCAGTGCCCAGCGCACCACCAATATGCTTCCCACCTTTGTTTCCACACAATCAGCCTGGACAAGAGTTTTCAGAGTCAATTCTTGCTGGAATAGTTAGTAAGCATTTCAAATAAAGATCTAAGCAAAATCACATTGAATCATTCAGCACACACATACTAGGATATTAAAGATCAGACATGTAATATTAAGAATATATAGATGATATAAACAATACTTTAACATCTACCTATTTTACATTGTATTTATTTAATAAAAAATATTTACATGCAGTTATTGCTGATCAAATTTAAAACCATTACATTGTTTTGATTAAAGTGCAAATTGAAAATCATATCTCTTATATTAAAACTTAAATGCAACCTTATTTAATCATTTTAAATTAGTTTATTTATTTATTTTCATTGTGAAAGTAAAATGACAATCTGACAATGTTTAGCTTGTATTTGAAGACGATGCTATTATATTTTCTGACGCACCAATATATTTAGAAAGCGAGGGATCTGAGTGGGTAAAATGGACAGAAATGCCTCCACTTCAGTTCTCAATTGTTTTTGGAGGGGAGGGGAGTTTTCTTCTTCAACAAGGAGAACAAGTGGAATAACAAGAACAAGCTTGTTTCCATGTTTAGACTGTCCATTTCTCCTGATTTATCACAGTATTAACAATGTGTTTGACTGCTGTGTTAGAGGGTCTAGTTCTGTACAGGAATATAAGAAGGATGGAACTCCAGCCATTGGAATAGTTGTGTCAATACCCTCGATTCACCATGAAGTGTGATCCTGGGCTGGAATCACAATATGTGCTTCTGCTGTTTCTGTTGAGATGATACAGAGACAGGGATGGGTTTCACAAGAAACGAAACTTACCAGTGTTTCTGAATTCCAGGAGTTATATAAAGCTCTAAGAGGCGGGGTTTGGGACTGAGGACAGGTTTAGACAAGCAGGCTGAGCAGAGACTGATGAATCAGTGTGAGAGGGGCGGAGAGGAGAGAGTGGGACAGGAGTTGTAATCATTTTAGGAAAAAATAACAACATATTTAGTTCTGTGGAGATTTTGTACTAATGTCATAAGGCTTGATGCAGTGAGGCAGAGACACTGATGATTTCACAACAAACAAAACTTACCTGTCTTTATGATTTCCTGGAGTTACCAAGATATTGATGATGCAGTTGAATGACCCCAGGCAGGAAGCACAGGTAGTGAAGAGGTTCCCAGCACAGGAAGTCATTGAACGCTCTGAAATATTTACCCTGTGTTGCTTAAAAATATTGTGCTTGAAAATCAAGCAATGGAAATGTTGTTTGTCATTTTTAATTTTTAATGATTTCAGTGGGTTTCCTCCCTGGGAGCAGTGTGTTCATGAGCAGTGAGATATACACCCCTTCCTTTTAGACCTCTCCCTCTCTCTTTTCTCAAGCACTTAGCCTGGGTAGACTGGCTGCACGGGCTTTTCATGTGTTTTAAATGGGATGTTTTAGTCTTTAGGGGCTGTTAGCTTGACTAACCATCTGGAAGTGTCTGATAGCTTGATCCCAGAGTCGAGAAGCGACTGGAATCATTTGAACCCAGCTCGCACTCTGAAGACAACAGAGCCTCACAGGCTCGTGCCAGCTGGGCATGCTGAAGATGTGAAAACCTGCTTTTATTTGATCCACAATATTGTACTGTCTCCTTTCATTCAGTTTGTAACTTTGTTATCTTTTTGGTGTTTGTCTATCCAGAGCAGACATTTCAGTTCTTCTATACTTCACACCCTCAGCTTCTGGGAGGATTCAGGACTGTACCTGTAGTGTTCTTTGAGCAGCTTCACAATAGTATTACCCTGCTATCATTGGCTCCTTCAACTGGCAGGCAAACCTTTGAAAGATACAATAGGCTGAATCGCTCTGTTTTTTCCTTTTTACATCAGACCCAGCAGTCACTGGACAAAGACCTGTATGAAATAGGCTGGTCTGCTGGTATAGTTTAGTTACAAAGACCTGTATGAAATAGGCTGGTCTGCTGGTATTGTTTAGTTACAAAGACCTGTATGAAATAGGCTTGTCTGCTGGTATTGTTTAGTTACAAAGACCTGTGGTGAAAAATAGGCTTGTCTGCTGGTATTGTTTAGTTACAAAGACCTGTATGAAATAGACTGGTCTGCTGGTATTGTTTAGTTACAAAGACCTGTATGAAATAGGCTGGTCTGCTGGTATTGTTTAGTTACAAAGACCTGTATGAAATAGGCTGGTCTGCTTGGTATTGTTTAGTTACAAAGACCTGTATGAAATAGGCTGGTCTGCTGGTATTGTTTAGTTACAAAGACCTGTATGAAATAGGCTGGTCTGCTGGTATTGTTTAGTTACAAAGACCTGTATGAAATAGGCTGGTCTGCTGGTATTGTTTAGTTACAATTATTATTTATTATTATTTATGGTCTGCTGACGCCCTTTATCCAGGCGACTTACAATCGGGACTGGTCTACATTTCATTGTTTAGTTACAAAGTGTATAATACTGTGCTGGTCATTGTTATATATGTTATATATAAACAGTTTTAAAACAGAGCTTAGAACAGTCCTCAAGGTTGTGGTGAATAGCTCTACATTTCCCAAGTGTAAATAATGGATTTCAATCAGCTCTGAGCAGCTGTAGAGTTTGTCCTGAAGAGGGCGACAAAGGCCACGTTTAAAACACGTTTTTGCTTTTCCACTGTGGGCAGATTGCACATGACCTAATGCAATTTGATTGTGATTTACAAAGATCCATGGAAATAGTCTTTCTTGTGATGATATTTCACCACATTGTTGTTCAAGTAAGCAATAAATAAATAAATATTGAAACTCTGAACTGCCTAATGAGTAGACGAAATTCATCTAATTAAGTGCTTGTTAGGGCAATTATCCAACCATTTCAACCATCCGATGAGATCATTTATAAACAAATAAAACACAATAATAATAATAATAATAATAATAATAATAATAATAATAATAATAATAATAATAATTACACAAGGAAAATACATTATCCAACCATTTCAGAAATTCAAAGAGATCATTTTATAAACAATTAGGGCAGCAGTGTGGAGTAGTGGTCAGGGCTCTGGACTCTTGACCGAGGGAAATCGTCGTGGGTTCAATCCCAGGTGGGGGACACTGCTGCTGTACCCTTGAGCAAGGCACTTTACCTAGATTACTCCAGTAAAAACCCAACTGTATAAAATGGGTAATTGTATGTAAAAATAATGTGATATCTTGTAAAATGTTGTATTGGGAATTGGGATCAAGGAATGTTGTAGGCCAAGTAACTCAACCTAATATTCATGAAACTGATGACATTCAGCAAGAATCATCATATTATTCTATTGAAAATGGTGATGATGGTATTTTTCCACGCTCCACTGTCACCAAGGCACAATCGATTCTATTACAAAGGTTATGCTGTTATTTTGAAACATGGTTTAAGTACAGAAGCAACAACAGATCTATCACAGTTATTAGATGTCATATGTCCAGGTGTATTTCCTCTTAGTGTTTTCCAACTGTTAAAACACTTCTCTAACTTACAAAGATTGTTGTGAAATTCACTTTTATTGCCATGTCTGTTTTTTGTTTATTGTGGAGCTGATCCATCATGCACCAGCTGCCCAGACTGAATGAGGCCTTGTTACTTGATAACATGAAGAGCTATTTTATTTATTTGCCAATTGAAAACAACTTGAAAGATTTCTTGCAATTTACTGACGAAAGACACACATCATAGACTGGGAAAAATGTAGAAATAGGCAAAAGTCATGTCTTTTGTGATGTATATGATAGATTGTGTTTTAAAAAATTGGTTGACAGTTTGGCAAAAATGACTTCTCCCTCACATGGCATTTTGATAGAGTAGCAGTGTTTAAATCATGCTTGTATTCAATTTAGCCCTACAGTTCCATGGAAATGAAATTGCTCCAGAGTTGCACAGGAAGCATTCCTTTTTAACATCTTTGTGGTGTGGCACCTCCAAACCACGCATTGACAAGTTCCTTAAACCATTTGTTGGAGAAACTGTAAAGTTGGGTAATGAGGGGTTTGTGTGGGAAAACCCTTCCACTCCGAATTCTGTGACTAGCAGGGTTTTTCCTGTAATTTGTACATGTGACAGGGTTGCAAGGCCTCTTTTACAGAATCTGGTACAGTGTAATGGAGAGTATGGATGTAGCTGGTGTGAACGGAAAGGGGAGCACGTGCCCAAGGGTAGGGGGTTTTGTCATGTATATCCCGATGGCTTTTCCAATGTAGTGCAAACTCATAATTCAGTGGTACAATGTTCTTTGGATGCCCTGGATGGTGGTCAGCCCAAAAAGGGAGTGAAGGGTCCGTCTCCTTTGATGCTTATTCCTTGTTTTGATTCAGTTGATGGCTATGTACCCGATTATATGCATGCAGTGTTGTTAGGTGTAGTTAAACAAATGGCATCATTGTGGTTTGACTCTTGTCATCATGCAGATCCTTGGTATATGGGTGGTAAGATAACAGCCATAGATGATGAGCTACAGCGCTTGACGCCTCCAGAGGAAGTGACTAGATACCCACGGTCTGTAAAAGTACGGAAGTACTGGAAGGCAAATGAATGGAGAAGCTTTTTCCTTTTTTATTCCCTACCTTTGTTATGCAGGACGTTTGGGGTGGAAGTTTTATGTTCACTGGTCATTGCTAGTTGCATCAATTTATGCACTACTCCAAAGAGAAATTCTATCATAGAGCTAGATGCAGTGCAGCTACATCTCATCTCAGATTCTTTTGTAATTAGTCCAGCCTTTTGTATGGAAAGGAACACAGTTCTTTCAATGTTCATCTGTTCTGTATATTCCTCAAGCTGTCCGCAAAAAATGATTGGGGTCCTATGTGGGCTTGGTCATGTTTTCCTTTTGAATCATTTAATCATTGTATTCTTGGTTTCTGTCATGGGTTCAAAACCACGATTGTTCCAATGCAAATATTCAAAATGTTTGCCTTCTGAGGGATTTGCCATTTAATAGCAGTTTTTATTTTGCAAATGCTTGCCATGAATGTGCTGTTATGTTGCATCAACTCTTTAAGTCCTTCACCCCAGGAGTATTTTAGCAGTGCGTGCATAGATGGTGAATGTCTTGGTCATTGTCATGAAGTGGGCATTTCTCCTAGACTTGTGCTTTTGAAGTATTATATAATGTGAGTTTGTCAGGTTTGGCTTCAGAGGAGTACACTGATTTAAAATTGGTAATGTAAAATGTTCCTCTATTACTCACACAGGGCAGACTAGAGAGCTAATTATGCTGTATGTTTTAATGAAAGATTTGCATTCATTACTGCTTTGGTTCAAGTGTCCTTTCCAGACAGGAGAGATTGTGTTGTCATCCTAAGAGAACTTTGCAGATTGTGAAGAGATTTAATTAGTAAAATGGAAACATTTCTCAATTAAATGTTCCTTTTATGTGAAGTGGAGGATATTAATCAGAGACTGCAGTTTCACCTTTAGATTTGGGGGAAATGTGTCATTTCATCAGCCAATGACAGAATGTATATTTGTGCTTTCCCAAATGTTCTAGAGAGAGACGAGTTCATGTTACTCAGGTTGGGCTGATAGTCGATCAAATGTCGGAAATCATGACGTTTGAAAATATTATAGATTTATATGTGCTATCCCTGCTAGAAAAACTATCAGAAAACATCAGAAATTTTACAGCTAACAAAATGGCTGCAAAATTCCTGTTGGTTTTATTTATTTATTTATTTATTTATTGGCTGGCACCCATTCACATCTAAACCGATGGCTGCAAATGACAGGAAAGATGCAGGCATTTCGTGCAATGTTAAAGGGGCTTGTCATTTTTCCGCACAGCGCGCTACACGTGATCACAATGTAGCGCTTTCAAATGGAGCGAATCATAAGGACTAAAGGTCAGCGAGACTGCTTTCTGGACACTGTTTATCATTGCTGGGTAGACTCGAGTTGCAAGGATTAACCAACAAACCTTCTTTTGTAAAAACTGGAACCGGTGTATTGTATTGATTTGTATTGTTACATGCATCGCACGTCGCCCTGGATAAGGGGGTCTGCTAAATCACGTCATGATAATAACAGTAATAAAGGGAGGGTTGCTTTTAGATTTTGTTTTCTGTTAATTGTCAATGTTGTTCTAGTGAATCTATTTTTATAAAAGGCTCATTTTTTTTCTTCAGTCATGCTGCTGTATTTAGCATACATTTCGTTTTCAATTGTGAAATGCTGTATTAAACACTGTGTTAACAAATGTAACAAAGTAGCCTACATGGTAAACTGTACAAATGTTGCGTTATCATTTTCGGATGCTTTGAAGGCTGATTTTTACTGTGCCAATACATGAAGAGAATATTTGAATTGGTGTGGAAGCTTTTAACCTTTTTACTGCAGAAAAATCAAACACAAATGCTCTGTGTGCATCTTTCCATCACACTATTGCCTTGTGGGGATTTTGGCTGCAATCTCTAACCGAATCGCGCTTTGTCTTTGATTAATGTCAGCAAAGTTCCACATTTTAAAGCTTTGCAAACATTTTTATGATTCATGCAATTTAGAAAAACAAACACATTTAAGATGATTCAATTGTAAACAATGTGAAACACCTATAGGCTGTACTTCCCCTTAAATACAACACTATCAATGAAACTGCCTACATGATCCAAAGAAGAAGAACAAACTAACGTTTCATATTCTAAACTTGTGAAGTCTCTTTTTGGTATTGTGTTGGATATTTCATTGTTTTGATGCAGGCACTGCAGTTTATTTAGTGCACACACGAGAATAAGGGGACTCCAGTTTGAAAATCAACTACACTTCGAAATGAATGTGATTCAACAAAACGCATTAGAAACGCGTCAAAAACCTGTTTTCAGATGTAATGCATTTCTATCATGTTTTAATGTCTTTTATATACATTTCAAATGTGATTATCTGTTGAATATGCATTTCAAATGTGATTCGCATGACTCATCTCAAACACATACACATGTAAATATGTTTTAATACAATTCTGTCACAATGTATTGCATTCTAATACAATAAATCTGTGTAAATTTCCAGTAGGGAATATCCAGATATAGATACAAAATCTACATTAACAACAGGGGCAAAGTGACGCAAAGGAAATCCCATTCACACCAAACCAGATTCACTTTACCAATAACAAGAACACACCGCTCTGTCGCTTTTATTAATCATTATTATTACAATATTACTATTAATTTCTTAGCAGACGTCCTTATCCAGGGCAACTTACAATTGTTACAAGATATCACATTGTTTTTACATACAATTACATTATTTTTTAGACATTATTTTTACATACAATTCCCCATTTATACAGTTGTGTTTTTACTGGAGCAATCTAGGTAAAGTACCTTGCTCAAGGGTACAGCAGCAGTGTCCCCCACCTGGGATTGAACCCACGACCCTCCGGTCAAGAGTTCAGAGCCATAAACACTACTCCACACTGCTACACTACAATAACACAGGCGCGATTTGTTTTACACAATATATTATATATTCACTGTGTTTGAATTTGCAAACAAACAAATAGCAGACTCATCCAAAAAAAATAATTCAACCCAGTACTGGAGTAACAGCAATAATAAGAAGGGCTTGGGATGATGAAACCTCATGAAATGATAAGGGGGCGGTCTAAAGAAAGGATGTTTTGAGGCTCTGTACTCATTAGTTACTGACTTGTTTCAGTTTTGCTGCAGAAACACAGCTAACCGAGGAACGAAAGTGAATTGGAAGAGAGAGAGACATGAACCCAACTCCAAGGAGAAGGAACAGCAAAGAGCCTGCCAGGTAATATCAGGTCTTATCTCCTCTCTCTGCAGAGGCATGCGTGCTCCAGTTTAATAACATACCTGACGACTCCAGTCCAGGTTCACCAGCAGCACCAGCACCTCAATGACTCTCCCAGTAACTGCTGCCCTTTCACTTGGGAGCTGTGTTTAGGTTTTTAATGAATAGTAACATGTCTGTGATGATGGTTATTTGCATGCGTGTTTCTCATCAACAGAGGGAAAGCCCAGGAGCAGACAGAGGGGGGCTCGGAGGACAAGGAGGAACTGGAGAGACTGAGGAGGGAAAACAAGGAGCTGGAGGCGATGTACAAGGAGGAGAAACTGAGGAGGTTTGTTAAAAAATACCTCGCAGGTTTACAGCAGAGAATAAGCCGATTTTAAATTCTCATTGTGTTTTACATGTCTCCCTCCTTATCAGTCCCACAGTGACCTTTCAACTCTGCCTGTACACAGAGTTGAAAGGTCACACTGTCACATGATTTGAATGGAACGGGAAGGCTGTCTTGCAGTTAGAGTCTCCAGACAAGCTTCTCAAAGCCAGGTTTTACAAATGATAACGGCTCCTGGGTCATGTGATCAATTTGACCACACAAAGCGCCTGAGAAGCATGACAGCGTCAAAGAAATTTCAACGCCAAAATCATTTTACTGTAACGATGTGTTTATGATTTCATGGGGCGATGTTGTCGCGGTGATATTGAAGAGTGTAATATTAAAAACATCCTAACATTAGGAGTATAAACTTGTCTTTGCAGAGAGGAGCTTGAAGAGACCCTCCGAGACCTCAAGCCCCAGGGAATGGACCCCCAGTTTGAGACTCTAGCCACCCCCACAGCAACGATATATTTCTTTCAAAACGGTCTTCAGAATTAGTTGTCCCTCTCTAAGCCGGACATGTCTGGAGTTGTCTGATTTAAAAAACAAACAAACAAAAACATTTTGTATAAATATCTACAGTAGGCCTAAACTACTGCTCTCAATTAGAACTGTTTCCTGTATCTTGTATTTGAATTTACTCTGAAAGGAAACCAAATTCACATATATATTTTTTTTGTGGAATGGAATGTACTTTTCTAAGCAAATGTTTTTCTGAGACGTTTAACGGCTCTTAGTCGAATTTGCTCTCAAACGTGATTATTTTCTGTATTGTTCTTAGTTGAATTTGCTCCTGTTTGCCGCTGACTTGACTGTATTTTTATAACGGCTCTTATCTGTAATGTGATATTTTGTAACTCATGTAAGTCGCCCTGGATAAGGGCGTAAAGAAATAAATAAATAAAATAATAATAATAATAATAATAATGCAGTAAAATCTAATTATTACCTGTAACGCACTTTCTTTTTTACTTTAGACTACTTAGTAACAGTTAAAGAAAACAGAACACGCCCTTTACAGGAATAATCATTTTGAAATGTACACAGAAAGGTTGACAGTGTGTTTATTGCAGTTTATTTTATTTTTTGTCGTCTTTTGCTTCCGTTTTTGACATCCAGTTTTGAGTTTCTTTTTATCGGTCTGGTTCCAGAGGTTCGGCAGGTTTCGTTTTTGATGGTTTAAAATCGTATAATTATAATTCGGCCGTTATGATAATAAGAGACGTTATGATAACGAGGCTCCATAAAACGCGCGTCAAATGAAAGTCTTGCTTGTTTGAAAGTCTGACGGAACACTTTGTAACATCTGTGTCGAGAACAGCCAATAGCTGTCGGCTTTACGAAGCACTGGGGCGGACCTAGGACTATATAAGGAAGGATAGGACAATGATGTCACAAGTGGGCGGAGTTAGTAAACACCGGTCTATCCTGGCGCTGCAGCACAGCATCGCCGCAATGTATTCAGTACTGAGTGGGCTCCACAAATGGCGCCTGTAATTGAGTACGGAACTGCATCACAGGATTGACTGTCCTATCCTGCTTTATGCAGTCCTAGGTGAGGACACAGAAAGTCTGACAGAGTGTTTATTGCAGTTTAACGAAGTCACGTAAAACACAGTCCCTCTGCAGCTCCCACTCAGCACAGGTAGAAATATTGTGTTCCTGTGAGTCCGCATTACAGTGTAAATGAAACGGATGTGTCGCGGGACAGACCCGGACTACGCTTTACATTCATAATACACGGGTTTTAAAGTGACGTTTGGCACAGATTGGAATATAGAAACATTACATTTTACTGCAAATTACAAATCTGTGCTCCCCTCGTTAATGATCGCGTTGCTATAGGTTTTGTGAATGGAGGCTGTTCTGTTGTGAGTATATCGCGCTCTGTACTCCCTCTTTAATGATTGCGTTGCTATAGGTTTTGTGAATGGAGGCTGTTCTGCTGTGAGTATATCGGGGTGCTCTGTGCCCCCTCGTTAATGATCGCGTTGCTATAGGTTTTGTGAATGGAGGGCTGTTCTGCTGTGAGTATATCAGGGTGCTCTGTGCTCCCCTCGTTAATGATCTCGTTGCTATAGGTTTTGTGAATGGAGGCTGTTCTGTTGTGAGTATATCGGGTGCTCTGTGCTCCCCTCGTTAATGATCGCGTTATAGGTTTTGTGAATGGAGGCTGTTCTGCTGTGAGTATATCGGGTGCTCTGTGCTCCCCTCGTTAATGATCTCGTTGCTATAGGTTTTGTGAATGGAGGCTGTTCTGTTGTGAGTATATCGGGGTGCTCTGTGCTCCCTCGTTAATGATTGCGTTGCTATAGGTTTTGTGAATGGAGGCTGTTCTGCTGTGAGTATATCGGGGTGCTCTGTGCTCCTCTCGTTAATGATTTCAGTTGTGTTGCATGGTTGAAACACAGCTAACTGAGGAACGAGTGATTTAGGAGATACAGACACAGAGATGACTTCAAGGAGGAGGAAACAAAGATGTCTCCACAGCTGCCTGGGAACCTCAGCATTTCCCCGGTTCATTATTAATAGCGGGCTGTCAAGACTTGTCAGCGTGTCGAGCGAGGTGAGATAAAGACACACACAGGATTATTTAAAGTCGTTCGTGACTCGCATGACTCTGAACAGGTCTGTGTTTCTCTCTCGTCATGAACCAGCTGCTGCCCAACCCAAGGAACTGCTTTGAAGACATTTACTTCCTGTGTCATGTGACCCGCAGCTCGCTTCAGCTACAGTGAAGAGGAGCGCTTGTGCGAGTCGATTTTATACTGTATTGTTGAGGATAGTGGATAATAAAACTATATCCATAATAATAATAATAATAATAATAATAATAATAAATAATAATAATAACACACATAAATATAATACTAATAATCAGAGTTGAAAGTCAGTCCTGGTACGCCCGGAACTGCGTACCGGCAAAACATCTTGTCAAGGCTGACTAATATTTCATCTTATCACAATGATAGGCTGCATCATTTTTCTTTGTATTTTCCGTCCTTTTCGCTTCTTCTTCTTCGTTGTTCGGTTATTATTGATGTTTAATCCCAGCAAAATAACTCGACGTCACGCAGGTTCCGGTCATGTGACTTATGATGTCAGAGTATGCTGACTGCCAAAGGGGCTAATATAAATTTAGTCAGACACCAAAATCCAAGCAGAACAACTGGACAAAACATACAAAAAGATCATCGTTTTTTTTTCCTATTAAGTGCTGTTGTAACTGTTAGTATTAACCTGTATATTTAAAGTTCAAAATGAATCATTCAAATGAAACATAATCTTAATTGATACAAAATTGTTTAAAATACAATGCTCCCATGGCACTCAATTAGCAACACAGACGTTTCCAAAACGAACCCAGCATTTGAGTAACTGTGATAACAAGAAGCGGTCGGATGATTTCAAACAGCATGAAAAGATAAGGGGCCGGTCTAAAGAAAGAGAAAGAAAAATGACATTTGAAGCGCTGTACTTTAACAACGGACTTGTTTCAATTGTGCTGCAGAGGAGAAACACAGCTAACTGAGGAACGAGTGATTCAGTAGAGAGAGGCATGGACCCGACTCAAGGAGAAGAAGAAGGAGTAAAGAGAATGACCCCTGATATGTCACAAGAGCCTGCCAGGTACTGAAAAGTCTTTTCTTATTAGTTCACGTGCGCGGGCATGCTGAATAATACCTTTACTAAGAAGCTGTTCAGAATCCAAATCACTGAGCTGAGTCTCAAGCCCAGGGTTAGAGTCTAGACCTCCCTATGCTTTAACAGACCTCTCTGTGCTTTACAATGCTTCCCTATGCTTTACCAGACCTCTCTGTGCCTTACAATGCTTCCCTATGCTTTACCAGACCTCTGTGCTTTTACAATGCTTCCCTATGCTTTTACCAGACCTCGCTGTGCCTTACAATGCTTCCCTATGCTTTACCAGACCTCTCTGTGCTTTACAATGCTTCCCTATGCTACCAGAACTCTGTGCTTTTACAATGCTTCCCTATGCTTTTACCAGACCTCTGTGCTTTACAATGCTTCCCTATGCTTTACCAAACCTCTCTGTGCTTTTACAATGCTTTCCTGTGCTTTTACCAGACCTCTGTGCTTTTACAATGCTTCCCTATGCTTTACCAGACCTCTGTGCTTTACAATGCTTCCTATGCTTTACCATACCTCTCTGTGCTTTACAATGCTTCCTATGCTTTACCAGACCTCCCTGTGCTTTACAATGCTTCCCTATGCTTTACCAGACCTCTGTGTTCTTTACAATGCTTCTCTATGCTTTACCAGACCTCTCTGTGCTTTACAATGCTTCCCTATGCTTTGCCACACCTCTGTGCTTTACAATGCTTCCCTATGCTTTACCAGACCTCTGTGCTTTACAATGCTTCCCTATGCTTTTACCAGACCTCCCTGTGCTTTACAATGCTTCCTATGCTTTTACCAGACCTCTCTGTGCTTTACAATGCTTCCCTATGCTTTACCAGACCTCGCTGTGCCTTACAATGCTTCCCATGTTTTTACCAGACCTCTCTGTGCTTTACAATGCTTCCCTATGCTACCAGAACTCTCTGTGCTTTTACAATGCTTCCTATGCTTTTACCAAACTCTCTGTGCTTTTACAATGCTTCCCTGTGCTTACCAAACCTCTCTGTGCTTTACAATGCTTTCCTGTGCTTTTACCAGACCTCTGTGCTTTACAATGCTTCCCTATGCTTTACCAGACCTCTGTGCTTTTACAATGCTTCCCTATGCTTTACCATACCTCTGTGCTTTTACAATGCTTCCCATGCTTTACCAGACCTCCTGTGCTTTACAATGCTTCCCTATGCTTTTACCAGACCTCTGTGCTTTACAATGCTTCCCTATGCTTTACCAGACCTCTCTGTGCTTTTACAATGCTTCCTCATGCTTTACCAGACCTCTCTGTGCTTTACAATGCTTCCTATGCTTTACCATACCTCTCTGTGCTTTACAATGCTTCCCTATGCTTTACCATACATCTCTGTGCTTTACAATGCTTCCTATGCTTACCAGACCTCTGTGCTTTTACAATGCTTCCTATGCTTTACCAGACCTCTCTGTGCTTTACAATGCTTCCCTATGCTTTTACCAGACCTGTCTGTGCTTTACAATGCTTCCCTATGCTTTTACCAAACCTCTGTGCTTTTACAATGCTTCCCTATGCTTTACCAAACCTCTCTGTGCTTTACAATGCTTCCTATGCTTTACCAAACCTCTCTGTGCTTTTAATGCTTTCCTGTGCTTTACCAGACCTCTCTGTGCTTTACAATGCTTCCCTATGCTTTACCATACCTCTGTGCTTTACAATGCTTCCCTATGCTTAACCATACCTCTCTGTGCTTTACAATGCTTCCTATGCTTTTACCAGACCTCCTGTGCTTTTGCATAATGCTTCCCTATGCTTTACCAGACCTCTCTGTGCTTTACAATGCTTCCCTATGCTTTACCAGACCTCTCTCTGTGCTTTACAATGCTTCCCTATGCTTTTACCAGACCTCTCTGTGCTTTTACAATGCTTCCCTATGCTTTACCAGACCTCTCTGTGCTTTACAATGCTTCCCCATGCTTTACCAAACCTCTCTGTGCTTTACAATGCTTCCCTGTGCTTTACCAAACCTCTGTGCTTTTACAATGCTTCCTATGCTTTACCAGACCTCTGTGCTTTACAATGCTTCCCCATGCTTTACCAGACCTCTGTGCTTTTACAATGCTTCCTATGCTTTACCAGACCTCTCTGTGCTTTACAATGCTTCCCTATGCTTTACCAGACCTCCCTGTGCTTTACAATGCTTCCCTATGCTTTACCAGTCTTCTCTGTGCTTTACAATGCTTCCCTATGCTTTACCAGACCTCTCTGTGCTTTACAATGCTTCCCTATGCTTTTACCAGACCTCTCTGTGCTTTACAATGCTTCCCTATGCTTTACCAGACCTCTCTGTGCTTTTTACAATGCTTCCCTATGCTTTTTACCATACCTCTCTGTGCTTTACAATGCTTCCTATGCCCTATCTGTGCTTTTGGTATGCTTCCTATGCTTTTACCAGACCTCTGTGCTTTACAATGCTTCCCTATGCTTTACCAGACCTCTCTGTGCTTTACAATGCTTCCCTATGCTTTACCAGACCTCTCTGTGCTTTACAATGCTTCCTATGCTTTTACCAGACCTCTCTGTGCTTTTACAATGCTTCCCTATGCTTTACCAAACCTCTCTGTGCTTTACAATGCTTCCTATGCTTTACCAAACCTCTGTGCTTTTACAATGCTTCCCTATGCTTTACCAAACCTCTCTGTGCTTTTTACAATGCTTCCCTATGCTTTTACCAGACCTCTGTGCTTTACAATGCTTCCCTATGCTTTACCAGACCTCTGTGCTTTTACAATGCTTCCCTATGCTTTACCATACCTCCTGTGCTTTACAAATTTTCCCTATGCTTTTACCAGACCTCTGTGTGCTTTACAATGCTTCCCTATGCTTTACCAGACCTCTCTGTGCTTTTACAATGCTTCCCTGTGCTTTACCAGACCTCTGTGCTTTACAATGCTTCCTGTGCTTTACCAGACCTCTCTGTGCTTTACAATGCTTCCTATGCTTTACCAGACCTCTCTGTGCTTTTACAATGCTTCCTATGCTTTACCAGACCTCTCTCTGTGCTTTACAATGCTTCCCTATTACTTTGCCAGACCTCTCTGTGCTTTTACAATGCTTCCCTATGCTTTACCAGACCTCTCTGTGCTTTACAATGCTTCCTATGCTTTACCATACCTCTGTGCTTTACAATGCTTTCCATGCTTTACCAAACCTCCTGTGCTTTTCTATAATGCTCTGTGCTTTACAACCCTCTGTGCTTTTTATGCTTCCATGCTTTTACCAGACCTCTGTGCTTTTACAATGCTTCCTATGCTTTACCATACCTCTCTGTGCTTTACAATGCTTCCTATGCTTTACCAGACCTCCTGTGCTTTACAATGCTTCCCTATGCTTTTACCAGACTTCTCTGTGCTTTACAATGCTTCCCTATGCTTTACCAGACCTATCTGTGCTTTTACAATGCTTCCTATGCTTTACACACCTCTCTGTGCTTTACAATGCTTCCCTATGCTTTACCAGACCTCTGTGCTTACAATGCTTCCTATGCTTTACCATACCTCTCTGTGCTTTACAATGCTTCCCATGCTTTACCAGACCTCTCTGTGCTTTTTAAATGCTTCCCTATGCTTTACCAGACCTCTCTGTGCTTTACAATGCTTCCCTATGCTTTACCAGACCTCTCTGTGCTTTTAAATGCTTCCTATGCTTTACCAAACCTCTCTGTGCTTACAATGCTTCCTATGCTTTTACCATACCTCTCTGTGCTTTTACAATGCTTCCCTATGCTTTTTACCAAACCTCTCTGTGCTTTTACAATGCTTTCCTGTGCTTTACCAGACCTCTCTGTGCTTTTAATGCTTCCCTATGCTTTTACCAGACCTCTGTGCTTACAATGGGTCCCTATGCTTTTACCATACCTCTCTGTGCTTTTACAATGCTTCCCTATGCTTTTACCAGACCTCCCTGTGCTTTACAATGCTTCCCTATGCTTTACCAGACCTCTGTGCTTTAATGCTTCCCTATGCTTTACCAGACCTCTCTGTGCTTTACAATGCCACCCTATGCTTTGCCACACCTCTCTCTGTGCTTTTACAATGCTCCCTATGCTTTTTTTCAGACCTCTCTGTGCTTTTACAATGCTTCCCTATGCTTTACCAGACCTCTCTGTGCTTTACAATGCTTCCCTATGCTTTACCAGACCTCTTTCTCTCTCATTCACCTTTTTTTTCTCATTCTCTTGAAAAACCATGTTAATGAGTATTAAGAAATAAGAAAAAAGTCAGTCTATCACGTTAATTTTTTTAATTAAATCACATTACTAAAATCTGAAATATTAAACATTTATGGAAATAAAAAACAAAAACACACACAATAAAGCAAACTTAAGTTCACTTTTTTTTAAACTGTTACAGCACTGACTATTGGATGCCACTTTCTAAAATATATATAAAAACATATTAAATCTTAAAAATAAATTAAATACAGTTATTTCAGAGAAATCCATTCGTGAGTAAAAAACAACACCAATTGCTCGTTTAGCCTCTGCAGGTATCTTCCCACCCCCTAACTTTCATCCAAAGTTTTTGTCAGATTGAACATTCCCTTCACCCGAGGAGGAGAGACAGACAGGAGTTCAATACAAAGGGTTTCTACAACACAATACAGTCTAGTTCAGCTGGCAGATTGTTACAGGGGACCATAATAAAGCCTAAACCCAGGATAGAATATGCTCAGTGAATGTGGTTTGGAATCTGTGCAGGAGGTCATTGTGTCAGAGACGCCATAAAGGACAAGCGTGCCGGCATTAAAGTCCAGATACATTCCTATTCTGGGGAGCGGGGCAGTTATTGCTATTTGATTGTTATTGTGCCGGGCAAACTGGAATCAGAGCTTCCAAACTCCAGGACTTGTCATTGAATCAAGGCCACAGGAACGATCCACCCTTTCCTGCTGATTCCTTTATATGTGACTCCCCTAAGCCTCCCCCACTGCACTCAATCTCAGTAACACTTGTCCCAGACAAACCCTCTCTGCAAAGCACTTGATCCCAGTAGTCAAATCTCTCAGAGTGATCAGGATATCTCTGGTCTCTCTCTCCATGTCACCTTTCTGTTCCTTCAGACAGACAGAGGTTTTAAAAAATGTGTTGGGGTCCAGTGTGAGCTGACAGGAATCTGATTGAAGAGAAGAGGAAAGGTAGAGGAGAGACGGTTAGAAAAGTCAAATCACTGAGAAAATCAACAGTCATTGTCTGTTGCCATCCTCACATCCTGTTTATGGAAGGTGTGTTGTTTTAATTATTTTTTAATACATTTTGACCTCTTTTTAAACTTTTAAATTGCATTCCCTGCCTCAAGATGGCTTCCTTTTTACCGACATGGACCTCAGAACTACATTTCCCATCATCCTCCTGCTCACTGGTAATTCCATCTCAATCACATATATTTGCAGGAGGATGATTGTATTCCAAGGCCCATGCATTACATGGGAAGCTATCTGTAAGTATAAAAAAGTGGTCAAAATGTTACTGTAAAAATAAAAAATAATTAAAACAATACACACACCAATCTTTCACTGTAGCAAATACATGGGAACATGCAACACAATAAAATACAAAGGACCTTATGAACCCTTTAAACCCTCTTGCTGTTTGATTGTTTTGTTCCAATAATTCCTCCATCTTATCAAACTTCTTCAATTGGAACCAATCAAATGCAGCTCTGCATACAATTACAGTTCACTTCATGTTCCTACAGGGTAAATGTTGCCATTTTCCCCACTCAGACCCCCTTTTTTTACTAAATATCTTCAATAGAATATCATCCACTCTTCAAATATCTGTCTAATATTTTAATGAGCAATCCATCCCAATCAAGTGCAGTGGTACTGCAATATACATTTACTACCAGCACAAGATGACTGGGAGGATAGCTGTTCATTTTACCTCATTTACTGGTTTCATGCATTGTACATGTATTAAAAGATGGGATGATTATTCATTCAGGGATAGCAAGATATTTAGGAGAGAAAGGTCTGAGTGGAAAAACAGGCAACAAATGCCCCTCCCCCAGTCATTCTGCATGTATTCATCTGAACCAATACTTGCTGGAGAGGAGTGTAGATTAATGGTTTCACAATTACTAATAAATATTAATAATTGCTGCCTCAAGCTCCACCCTCCTGTTCTGTAGTGTTAGCTCTTCTCTCAATGGAGTGACACATCTTTTCAATCAAATGTTTCAGTGAAAACAGACTTACATTTTAAAAACTCAGCTCTGTTCCTTGGCTCTGGAGCCTGCAGACTGTAAACTGTAAATTCATTCACAGGGTGAAAAAAAGAGAGAAATAGAATTGAAACATGGGATTAATACAAACACACACAAGACTCCAAACAGCAATCTGAAAAGAAACAAGGCTTATTCACGGCATTTCAGGGTGTAAAATCCATACTTCAAGATGTTCATGATTACAATGAATATGTATTCCTTCTGTATCTTTGCAGCAGCTAAAGTCAATGTGAACACGACTGCCACTGCACTGGAGTCTTGTGTTCCTTCCTCTCCATCACATATCTTTTGCCCGAAAAACGGGTGTCCATATTAGGACACCTTTATGCATCAAACATACAACAGTCATGTCTGCTCCATCCTCCATCACTTCCTCCTCTCTGCTTCATCAGTCCGTTCCATCCTGCATGCTCCTCCTACCACCTCCCTGCCCCTCCTGCATGCACCCTTCTTCCTCCAGTCTGCTTCATCACTCCTGCTTAGCCTCCTGCTCCCTCTCCCTGCTCCCTCCTCCATGTTGCCTCCTCACCTTATGTGCCCTCCTCCCTGCTGTCTCTTCCAGTCTTCATGCTCCATTCTCTGCTCCCCCATCCCTGTTGCCTCCTTCCTGTCTCCTCCCTGATCTCCTTCATGCCTCCCTCCTCTCTTCCACCTCTCCTACATGCTCCCTGTTAATTCTCTCTTGTCCGTCCCATGCCCCTCCAAATTCCCTGCTCTGCCCTCCCTGCTCCTCCTCCTGCTGCCTCCATCATTCCCTCCTCCTCTCCTCCCTCCTCCTTCTCAGTACTACATTATTTATATAGCCAACAATCTGCAAGAGGTCTTTATTAATGTCTTGCAAGTCCTGCCCCTCCTCAAGCCATGGTCTATTTGAGAAATCTCTACCAAAGGAATCTATTCACACCAACCTGTTGTGGTTATTTTGACTAATTCCCCTTGCAGAAGTCCTCAATATGGTCTTAAGTTCAGATACAGCTTTCCACACAGCCAAAAGAGATGTCTGTATTGACAGTAACGCTGGGTAAGTCTCCAGCTTCAGGAGGGGCACAGAGAGACTGGAAATTCTACAACAGGAAAGTGGAGAAAATGAGTTTTCAGTGAAACAGAATGGGGTCCAAAACATTCTTGGGGAAAAGCAAGATTCATTCAATTGGAGAGGTCTGTCTGAAACCGTCCCAGTTATGGACTTGAGATTTTCTAACAAGCAGTGATGTTACCTGTAGAAAATGGATGTGATCCTCTGTCTCTGAAAAGCTGTTTCAGCTCAGCGTTTCTCCCTCCTTAGCTCAGCAATCTCCTGCTCCAGTTTCTTCATGCATCCTTCAGCCTGATTCACTGCAGCCTTCTCGTTAGCTCCAATCAGCTCAATAACCTCAGTGTGATCTTCTCAATGGATCGGATCAGCTCAGTAAAGATCTTCTCACTTTCCTTTATTTCTATGTATGCAGATCTCTGAGAAAAGAACACAGTAGAGGACACATGGTTAGAATTGATATCAACAACACATCAGGCATAGACAAAACTTCTGTAGATGTGTTCCAGTCCGTCTGTTAATAATAATAATAATAATAATAATAATAATCCCTCTTGTTAATACCCACTTTCAGTGACTCCACAGCCTGTTTCAGCTCATCAATTTCTTTCAGTCTCTCTGGATTCTCTGTTGTATTTCTGTCTGTGTCTCTCCAGCTGCTTCTGTGTAGAAACACAGTGACACAGTGACATTTCTGTGGGAGCATTGGTGATATCCTGTCACACTCAAGACAGGATAAAAAAGGCTGTATTATTCACACCTGTCAAATAAAGGTGTTATGTCCTATAAGGTTTAATAATACAAATACTAAAATAATGGACATATTGAGAACTTTGCGACCTTATCAATGTCAATTGCAAAAATATCACCTCTGTTTATCCTGCAAGCAGTTACAAGTATACCGAAAACTAAAAATACTTTTAAGTTATGTACATTTTTAATTATTACAACATTAAACACTCCAGCTCTGAACAAAGGCACTCATTTACTAATAAAAAGTAAACGGGAGGGAGGGCTTTTGTTAAAGCTCTGGATTATAAATCCCGTTGTTGTCAAGGAAGATGGGCCTTTAACGCTTTTTTAAATGTAATTAAAACTCATTTTATAAATTACCTGAGCTTTTAATATTTTTTTCACATTGATGACTTTCTAATTCCAATAATTTTTTTTGATTGAACTGTTTTTAATTGTTCTATTTTATAAACTGGATTTTATTTTAGTTTTTCAAATTTTTACAATTAAACTGGATATTTTATTTATTCAATGGTATAACATTTTGTATTTACTTTAATTGTTCTATTTTTACAATTAGCTTTTTATCTTACTGTTTCCAAATTTCATAGTTAATACCCAATGTGTATTTTTTCCTTTTCATAACATTTGTAGTAGACAGTTTTCATTGAAAGGTTTAATTGTTTTGTGTGTGTGAAGTGCTTTGACATGGACATATTAAATTCATGAAAATGGTTCAAACCCTTACTGTTTCACCTCCTTTTCTGCCTCAGCTGAGACTGTATCATGGTTGCTTGTAGTCCTTGTCTGTACACAACACAAACAAACACAAGTCTGATCGGTTCTGCAAGACCTCAAAACCTTCTGGTGTTCAGCACAAAGCTTCTGCTCCAGATTTCAATTGTATTGATCATTGTGCCTCTTTAATGGAGTAACCTCACTGTGTGTGGCTTGACGGTGTTTCACAGTAAGAGGCCAGGCACGCCAAACAAGTTTCTGAGCTTTGAACTTTCTCCCAGTGCAGAAATCACCACGCACATCTCAGGTCCAGATAACTTTGAGCAGGAGAAGGATTGAGCCTTCTTCCTCTTGAATTTCCAGCAATTTCAGCCAGCATGGTGTTTCTGCAGAACAGCCTTGGGGTGGTCTTTCTGCACAGGGGCAATGTAGACACCTGTATGATCAGTGTGGATCAGCAGTTCTTAATACACCCCATACAGTAACTATGTCCATGAATAGTGACTGTCCTTCCTGTATCTCCAGACACAGTGAACAATTCAAACCGATCCTCCTGACCACAAGTTTGAAGCCATTCTTTTCTGCAGTTGAGACAGAGAGAGTGATGATTTCACAACAAACGAAACAACTGTGTCTGAATTGGGATTAAATACCTTGATCTTGAATGGAAGGCGGGCTCAGGGCTCCCCTTCATAGAATACACCTCTTACCAAAACACGTGTTTGCATTCAGTGAGCTGCCGTTTTATGAAATAACTCCACCAAACAACACTCTTAGAATAATGAAAGTGTGTGGAAATAGTGGTCCTTTCAACGGTATTACCTTACATCTTTACCGTTAACTAATGCGCTCTCTAATCAATATTGTTACAAATATGCAAACCATATCATTTCAATTGAACTAGACTGGCGTTTAAAGATTCATTTACTTTACCACGTTCCCTGTACTACTAGCCTATACGATTCAAATAATAAGAACACATTATTTACACGCTGAATGTATCCGTACTGGTTCTCTGGTTCCCCGTTGCATTAATAACGTTTTATATCGGTATAATAAATCCTGAAGTCATTTCTTCCTAACCGAGTAAACACAGCGCTGTTGTTGTTTCTGCTTCCTCCTCTCTCGAATGCTAGGTGCGTAATTGCAAAGACGCCCTCTTTCATTATGATAATATCCGGTGTCAGACCGGAAGATCCCTCCGCGCGGGAAGGGAGCGCGCCTGAGGCTCGTGCTTCGTGCGGTTCTTTCAGTCCGCGTTCATCTTACCCTA
This sequence comes from Huso huso, assembly GCA_036884735.1. NCBI lineage: Eukaryota > Metazoa > Chordata > Actinopteri > Acipenseriformes > Acipenseridae > Huso > Huso huso. Next base: position 15,436,943 of record CM072692.1, on the reverse strand, counting down.
ATATTAATAATATTGGTAAATTGAATAAGGGTGAGATTGAGTTTATATTGAAATGAATGTGAAGAAACATTCTATTGGTATAATAATAATAATAATAATAATAATAATAATAATAATAATAATAATAATAATAATCTGGTTCCTGTGTTTAATTACTATGGGTATCGGCACACCTCACAGTACCCATATCAATCACACCCATATTTGTAATATCTGTGTAATAAATTCAGCCATCTCTCTCATCCATGGCAAGACTCATATCAACCTGTAATATTATTTTATTGTTTTCTTAGAAGAAAATAATGTGTTAACTAATTCAAAAAGTGAGCTATTTTAGATGTAGGTAGTTTTTATTATTATTATGTTATTATTATTATTATTATTACACCATTTAACAATTTTTTTTTGGTTCCTGGGTAGTAAGTGTTATTTCCTAATTGCTTATGCCTCAAAAGTATGAAAATGGCTATTATTCCCCCACAAACTTTGCTTTTGTGACCAGGACAGTGATATTTTGAAATCTATTTCCAATGAAAAAATGGGCGAATTTGTGTCTTCGTTCACATAAAGTCAGAAAAAAAACAACATGAATCAAATTAACATGTATTTATACTAAAGTAATACAAAAATATTCTAAAAGATTTAGAAGTGTGTAGTTTTTAAATTTCTGATTATACTGTAAATCACTTTCACGAATCAGCCCCCAAATGTAGTCTCCCATCATGTTCTCGTTATACTGTCCTTGGTAGCAGCGTTCAAAGTCCGAGTATATCCTGGTGGAAGCGCTTCGCCTTGCTCCTCAGGCTGAGCAGAGACTGCTGAATCAGTGTGAGGGGGCGAGGAGGGTGGGACAGGAATTTGAAAATGACACCCTCTATCTGGCGCTCCTTCAAGACAGGCTTTCTCCCAATGGGACAGGCCCATTCCAGTAGAGACTCTGAATGCGGACGGGACTGTACCACAAACATCCCTCCTTCCAAGAAACCAGTCCTATATGGGACACATGATGGGTTTGCATGAGAAATTCTGGAGTGGTCAGAAGAGATCTTTCCTTTCTGGAGGAGAAATCAAGGACTCAGTATATCTCACCCCTCTCACTAGTTCAGCATCTCTGCTCAATATCTTTTCTAAACCTGTCCTCAGTCCCAAACCCGCCTCTTAGGCTTTAACTCCTGGAATTAAAAACACAGGAAGTTTTGTTTTTCTTGTGAAACCCATCCACCTCTCTGTATCATCTCAACAGAAACAGCAGAAGCACATATTGTGATTCCAGCCCAGGATCACACTTCATGGGTGGTCGAGGGTATTGACACAACTATTCAATGGCTGGTTCCATCCTTCTTATATTCCTGTAGAACTAGACACTCCTAACACAGCAGTCAAACACATTGTTAATACTGTGATAAATCAGAATGGACAGTCTAAACATGAAAACAAGCTTGTTCTTGTTATTCCACTTGTTCTCCTTTGTTGAAGAAGAAAACTCCCTCCCTCTAAAACAATTGAGAACTGAAGTGGGAGGCATTTCTGTCCATTTTACCCACCAGATCCCTCGCTTTCTAAATATCTTGCTAGCTCAAAGATTATGTATAACCATCTTCAAATACAATAAGATTGTCAATTGTCAAAATTTTACTTTCTGTAAAATAAATAAATATACTAATTTAAAATGAATAAATAAGGTTGTATTTAAGTTTTAATAAAATAAATATGATTTTCAATTTGCACTTTAATCAACACAATGTAATGGTTTTAAATTTGGATCAAATATAACTGCATGAATATTTTATTAAATAAATATAATGTAAAAATAGGTTAAATAAAGTATTGTTTATATCATCTATGTATATTCTTAATATTACATTTGATCTTTAATATCCTAGTATGTGTTGCTGAATGATTCAATGTGATTTTTGCTAGATTCCTGTTTGAAATAACACTAACTATTCCGGCAAGAATTGCCTGAAAACTCTTGCCCAAAGCTGATTGTGTGGAAACCAAGTGGTGGAAGCATATTGGTGGTGCGCTGGCACTGAAGTCCCACAGGGTAGCATTGAGCACTGCAGCCCGTGCAACAGTCTTGTGCCCCCGCAATCCAGCCTCCGAGAATCTTTTCAGAAGCGTGTTTTGCTGGATAGTTAAAGCATGGAGCTCAAATCTAATCAGAAACAGCCATAGAAAATCCTCATCAGGTAAGAAATGTAAAACATGATGCCGTTTAAACCTTTAACCTCAGTGTGGTCCCCCATGGTGTTCGTTAATATCTATCTATCAGGAGGTTTTCAAAATGACAGATTGTATCATTCATGAAAACACAGCAGCATTATGATTGGTAAATCTCTTTGAAATGTTTGATGAAGGGTCAGGAGGTGGGGTCCTATTACCTGTAACACAGGAAGGAAGGAAGTGAACGGGAGAGGAAACCAGTGTGAGGGCTGCAGGATCAATGGGCTTCCTGAGTCAAAGAGAGGGAATAAAGAAGTGGAAAACAAATGAGCAACAGCAAAAACAAGAAGGACTTGAGAGAAGGATGTTCTGCTGATGAGAGGGAAGACATTGTCTGAAATGAATAAAACAAATAGGCACAGATTTGAAAAGTAGGTCCCTTGATTGTAGCTTTGTTTGGAGTGTCTGTTCTGTATAAAATGGTTTAACTCATGAAACCAACAGTGTAATAAATGAGTATCTCGGTAACATTACACACCCTGTCACATAACACTAGAACATGTCTGGTTCTCATAATATACAGCCTCCCCTGACTGGAGCCACCTTCACGTTCTCTTAGGGGGGTGAGCAGTTCAGGACTCTGTATCAAGCTTGCCCTGAACTGGAGGAAGAAATCAGCTGGTGCTCAGAGACAAGTTTGTGGTTGAGGACTAATGGACTTTTGGAGATGATTAATGCCCATCAAGACGAACTCCGCAACCACCTTCCCTGGTGAACTTCTGAGGATTCAGACCCACACAAGTGAAGGTCTGGTGCAGTCAAATACATATGTAGCTATAGAAGGTTACTGTGACAATGCCATTCTCAAACTCAGTCCCACTCACAACTCTCTCCTCTCCGCCCTCTCACACTGATTCAGCAGTTTCTGCTCCTCCTGCTTGTCTAAACCTAGCCTCAGTCCAAAGCCCCGCCTCTTGGGCTTTACACAATTCAGGAAATCAGCACAGTGAAGTTTCTGTTGTGAAATAGTCAGTCTCTCTGTCTCACTGCACCAGAATGGCTTCAAAGTATGGTCGAGGATCGGTTCAGCTGTCCAGTGTGTCTGGAGATATTGAAGGACCAGTCACTACAGCATGTGGACAGACCTGGTGCCTACATATGGGGGTGTGGCTAGAGACACTGGGATCAAACTGATCATACAGGTGTCTACAGCTGCCCCAGTGCAAGAGAAAGACCTTTACTCCAAGGCCTGATCTGGGCAGAAATACCATGCTGGCTGAAGTTGTGAGGAGGAATTAAAGAGGAGCAGGACAATCCTCCTCCCTGCTCAAAGTTATGCTGGACCTGGAAGTGTGCCGTGTGATTTCTGTACTGGGAGAAAGTTCAAACTGTGAAATCCTGTTTGACGATGCCTGGTCTCTTACTGTAAGAAACACGTCAAGCCACACACAGTGAGGATTACTCCATTAAAGAGGCACAAGCTGATCAATGATTGGAAGTCTGGAGCAGAAGCTTTGTGCTGCACACCAGAATTTTGGAGGTCTTCTGTAGAACCGATCAGACGTGTATTTGTTTGTTGTGTACAGACAAAGAACACAAGAGTCATGAAATACAGTCTCAGCTGAGACAGAAAGAGTGTGAAACAGGTAAGGGTTGAACCATTTCATTGTAGCTATCCTAGAAGATAAGAATTCCCAGGATATTTAACATGTCTGTTTACTAGGTTATACAGTTTCACACTGCATCAGATTTTAATTGTATATTAAGAGCTATTTAAGAGCCCTAGTTTTTAATTGCTCTATCTAAACTATGATGTACTACAATGTATTTCAAGGTTGTAACAGGGGTGTTGTTACGGGTGTGGCTATCGCTGATTGACAGGAGACAATAGGTTTTCTTTGATACAGAAAACAAACATTCAAAACAAAACACTGCTCGAAAACAACCAGAAAATAAAAGTTGACCAAAACAAGAAAGGAGGTCCTGCTCCAGGAACAGTCTCCCCTGACACCTCACTTCTAGACTTGGGTGGGATTAAAATCCTGGATTTGAATATGCCCTGCCATAACTAGCACACACCTGATTATCAAAAACATGATTTATTAAATAAATATACACTATTTACCCGTGCAGGACCTCAGCCCCTGCCTCACAGGGTAAGAAGGATTTGTTCAGCTGTTTTGTGGTGCATTGAATTTGTAATTAAAATTAGCATGATTTATATTCCTAGTGTTTTTTATGTATCTTGCAACAATAAAATCATAGATCAGTTTCATTGTTTAAAGATATTATAGTTTAATAAGTTAAACTTTTAAAAATGACATTCCAGAAAAGTCAAGCACCTAATTTAAAAAAAGCAGAAAAGACCAAGATCAATATATAAAATATACAGAGATTAATATGATATACAATATACAAGATTAATATGATATACAATATACCAAGATTAATATGATATACAATATACAAGATTAATATGACATACAATATACAAGATTAATATGATATGGAGTAGTGTTTGGGGCTCTGGACTCTGACCGGAGGGTCGTGGGTTCAGTCCCAGGTGGGGGAACCTGCTGCTGTACCTTGAGCAAGGTGGTTTTACCTAGATTGCTCCAGTAAAAACCCAACTGTATAAGGGCATCTGCTAAGATATAAATTAATAATATTAATAATATACAAGATTAATATGATATACAATACACAATATTAAGATGATACACAATATAAATCAGGCAAAAAAAAATAGCTTAATTTGTGCGTTAAAACACATTTTACATGATTAAAACAGATATGTTTAACTGAAGTTTAAAAACGAAATGTAAATAACCTATTTCATTTTTTTTGTTAAAAACATTTCTTTTGCTCACCCTACTAGTCCCCTCTTTCCTTTTCTTCTTCAGCAGCAGTCCTTCTGGTCATGGGTCTTCTAAGGGATTTTGTGTGTTTGGGGCATTTTTACACTGATTCATTGTTTGTATCAGTGCTGTTTTATCTGTTTGCTCGATTAAGCGGAAATCGAAGCCTAAATATCCATTAGAGAGAAAGCTGCTTCCGGTTTCTAGAGCTTCACAAAACAAACATGTAACACATGCTAGATCGACCATCATTCATCTGTTACTAGCATGAAACAGTACCATCTAGTGACAGCTACTGTGGATCAAGTGTCCTTTGTTGCTGGCGCCAGCACTAGATGATTTTGCTGTATCATACTACTATATTACACATGTTGTCTGAAACTACTGCCTTTGTCCAAGGTTAAACCACACCTCAGGAAGTTTTCAATTTAATTCATATCATTTAAACATGGATTAAAATGAGTGGTGCAATTTCATTATATTTAATCTTTTAAATGTTTAACTTGGATTAATTTTAAACAAGGATTACATATAAATCTTGGTTTAAAAGATTTGTGCAACATGATTCAAATGTAATCCTTGATTTAATCTGGGTTGATGGTTAATCACGCTGGTGCAAATTCGACCCTTAGGGTATCTGTGTGCATAATGTGTGTCGTTACACGAAGGTGAGGTCTGGAACCAACTCCCAATGTTGTTGAAGCTGACACCCTGGGATCCTTCAAGCTGCTTGATGAGATTCTGGCATCAATAAGCTATCACAACCAAACGAGCAAGATGGGCTGAATGGCCTCCTCGTTTGTAAACTTTCTTATGTTCTTATGTTCTTATGTTAATCTAACTTCATATAAAGGGGGAGGTGTGAAACACAGCCTGCTCTGAAATAGTCTGTATTAGGTGTGACAGATATCACTCAATGCCCTGTCAGGAATATATCACTGTGTCACTGTGTTCTACACAGAAGCAGCTGGGAGACACAGACAGAAATACAACAGAGAATCCAGGAGACTGAAAGAAATTGAGGAGCTGAAACAGACTATGAGACACTGAAAGTGGGTATTGAAAAGAGGTTATTACACATATTATTGTGTGTGTGTGTGTATTAACAGATGGACTGGAACACATCTGCAGCTACTGTTTATGCTGATGTGTTTTGATATCAGTTCTAACCATGTCTCCTCTACTGTGTTCTTTTCACTCAGAGATCTGCATGCATAAAATAAGGAAAGTGAAGATCTTTACTGGCAGTCCGATCCATTAGGAAGATCCACACTGAGGTTATTGAGCTGATTGGAGCTAACGAGAAGGCTGCAGTGAATCAGGCTGAGACGCATGAAGAAACTGGGCAGGAGATTGCTGACTAAGGAGGGCTTGATGAACAGAAACAGCTTTCAGAGACAGAGGATCACATCCATTTTCTAAAGAGTAACATCACCTTGTTAGAAAATCTCAAGTCCATAACTGGGATGGTTTCAGACAGACCTCTCCAATTGAATGAATCCTTTCCCCAGGAATGTTTTGGACCTCATTCTGTTTCACTGAAAACCTTTCTCCACTTTCCCCAGTCTCTCCCAGCTGGAGACTTACCCTTTGGCGTTACTGTCCTTGAGACATCTCTTTGGGGCTGTGACTGTATCTGAACTTAAAGATCACATTGAGGACTTCTGCAAGGAATTAGTCAAAATAACAAAAACAGGTTGGTATGAAATGAATTCCTTTGTAGAGATTTCTCAAATGAACCAAGTGGCTTGAGGAGGACAGGACTTGCAAGACATTAATAAGACCTCTCTGATTGTTATTATATGAATATTGCAGGAGGGAGACAGCAGGGAAGAATGAAACGGGAGAGGAGATTTTTACATCCTGAAATGCCGCGTGAATAAGCCTTTTGTTCTTTTCAGATTGCTGTTTGGAGTCTTGTGTTTGTGTATTAATCCATGTTTCAATTCTATTTCTCTCTCTTTTTTTTTCTGCCCAGTGAATGAGTTGCAGTTTACAGTCTGCAGGCTCCAAGCCAAGGAACAAACTGAGTTTTTTAAAATGTAAGTCTGTTTTCACTGGGCATTTGATTGAAGATGTGTCACTCCATTGTGAGAAGAGCTAACACTACAAACAGGGGGTGGGGCTGGGCAGCAATTATGTGTTATTAGTAATTGTGACCATTAAATCCTCCTCTCCAACAAAAATAGTTCAGATGAATACATGCGAATGACTGGGGGAGGGCATTTGTTGCCTGTTTCCCTCAGACCTTTCTCCAAACATCCTTGTCTCCCTGAACAGACAATCATCCCATCTTTTAATACATGTACAATGCATGTGAAACCAGTTGTGGGGTAAAATGAACAGCTATCCCTCCTGAGTCATCCTGTGCTGGTAGTAAATGTATATTGCAATATCACTGCACTTGTGGGATGGATTGCTCATTAAAATATTAGACAGATATTTGAAGAGTGGATGATATTCTATTGAAAGATATTTAGTAAAGGTAGGGGTCTGAGGGGTAAAATGGCAACACATACCCTGGTAGGAACATTAAGTGAACTGTAATTGTATGCAGAGCTGCATTTGATTAGTTCAATTGAAAGTTTGATAAGATCGAGAAATTATAATGAACAAAACAATCAAACAGTAAGAGGTTTTAAAGTTCATAAGGACCTTTGTATTTTTATTGTGTTGCGTATTTCCCCATGTGTTGCTACAACTGTTTCACGTGGTGTGTGTATTGTTTAATTATTTTTTATTACACATTTGACCACTTTTTTATACTTATAGATGGCTTCACGTGGCAACTGCATGGGTCTCTCCAGAACTACATTTCCCATCGTCACTCCTGCTCACATATGTAATTGAGATTAGGTGCCAGGATGAATTCTAAGATGATTCTCTGGAGGCTAAAATTGCTTCCCATGTGCTATGCCACCTTCCACTGGCTCAGGATAGCCAGGATGCAGCTCAGACAATGACTGTTGATTTTCTCAGTGTGACTTATCTAACCATCTCTCTACCAGTACTCCTCACAATGACTGTTAGTTTCTGATGATGTGACTTATCTAACCATCTCCTCTACCCGTCTCTTCTCTTCAATCAGATTCTGTCAGCTCACTGGACCCCAACACAGCGTATAGAGAAACTCTGTCTGTCACAGAAGGGAACCAGAAAGGTGACATGCAGGTTGAGACCCAGAATGTCGATCACTCGGAGAGATTTGATAGCTATTCCCAAGTGCTTTGCAGAGGATGGTCTGGGACTCGCTGTTACTGAAGTTGAGTGCAGTGGGGATGTGCTGACTATGGACTCACATATAAAGGAATCAGCAGGAAAGGATAGGGATCATTCCTGTCTCCTTGGATACAATGACAAGTCCTGGAGTTTTGCTCTGCTCTGGTTCAGTTACACTGCCCGGCACAATAACAATGAAACTGAAATATTCTTCCCGCTCCCCAGAATAGGAGTGTATCTGGACTTTAATACTTGACCGCTGTTGTCCTTTTATGGCGTCTCTCTGACACAATGACCCTCCTGCACAGATTCAAACCACCACATTCACTGAGCCGCTCTATCCTGGGTTTGAGCTTTGTTATGGTCCCCTGTAACAATCTGCCAGCTGAACTAGACTGTTTTGTGTTGTAGAAACCCTTTGTATTGAACTCCCTGTCTGTCCTCTCCACTCCTCGGGTGTGAAGGGAATGTTCAATCTGACACAACTGGATGAAAGTTAGGGGTAAAAGCGGCACCACCTGCAGAGCGGCAGTGGGTGTTGTTTTAATGGGCGAATGGTTCCTCTGAAATAACTGTATTTAATTTATTTGCAAATTGATATGTTTATATATATTTTAAAAATGGCGTCAACTCAATAGTCAGTGCTGTAACAGTTTTAAAGAAGTGAACTTAAGTTTGCTTTTATTATTGTGTGTGTTTTGTTTTGATTTCCATAAAATGTTTTTAATATTTCAGTTTTAGTAATGTGATTTAATAAAAATTAACGTGATAGACTGACTTTTCTTGTTTCTTAATACTCATTAACATGGTTTCAAATGAAGATGAGAATGAAAGGGAATGAGAAAGAGGTCTGGTAAAAGCATGAGAGCATTGTAAACCACAGAGAGGTCTGGTAAAGCACAGGAAGCATTGTAAAGCACAGAGGTCTGGTAAAGCATAGGCAAGCATTGTAAAAGCACAGAGGTCTGGTAAAGCATAGGAAGCATTGTAAAGCACAGAGAGGTCCTGCAGGTGAAAGCATGGGAAGCATTGTAAACCACAGAGGTCTAGGTAAAAGCACTGAGAGCTTGTTATGAAAAGCACAGAGGAAGGTCTGGTAAAGCATGAGCAAGCATTGTAAGCACAGAGGTCTGGTAAAGCACAGGGAAACATTAAAAGCACAGAGGTCTGGTAAAGCATGAGAGCTTTGTTGGCAAAACTGAAAGGTCTGGTAAAGCATGAGGAAGCATTGTAAACCACAGAGGTCTGGTAAGCAGGAACCATTGTAAAGCTCAGAGAGGTGTCGGTAAAGCATGAGAGCATTGTAAAAGCACAGGGGTCTGGTGAAGTATGGGAAGCATTGTAAGCACAGAAGTCTGGTAAAGCATGGGAAGCATTGTAAAAGCACAGAAGGTCTGAGTAAAGCATAGGGAGCATTGTAAAGCACAGAAAAGGTCTGGTAAAAGCATAGGGAAGCATTGTAAAGCACATGGAGGGTCTCAGTACCAAGCATGGGAAGCATTGTAAGCACAGAGAGGAAAGGTAAGCATAGGGAAGCATTGTAAAGCACAGAGGTCTGAGTGGCCTTAGGAAGCATTGTAAAGCACAGAGGTCTGGACTCTAGCCCTGGGCTTGAGACTCGCTCAGTGATTGGTTCTGAAGACAACTTCTTAGTAATTATTATTCAGCATGCCTTGCAGTAGACTAATGAAAAAGACTTCCAGTACCTGGCAGGCTCTTGTGACATATCAAGCGGGTCATTCTCTTTGCTCCTTCTTCTTCTCCTTGGTCGGTCCATGCCTCTCTCTACTAGTCACTAGTTCCTCGGTGTGGGTTTCTCCTCTGCAACACAATTAAAACAAATCCGTTGTGGTTTTGGATTTGGTCCCCACCTGGCTACGAGTCCCCACTTGGTGGATGTGTAACCACACCTAGACCCCACTTAGATAGGTAGACAAACACAAACACACACACAAACACAAACACACACGAGACGGCACACAAATACACACAGGTGCAACAGCACACACTGCAAAAAATACACACAGGTCTTGCACACACACACACACAGATACTGACAGAGAGCACACACACACACAGGTACTGACACGCACACACAGGTGCCTGGCGCACTTTGACCGCACACAGAGATACTGACACACACACACACGTGCTGACACACACACACAGGTACTGACACGCACACACACACACACACACACAGACACACACAGTTACTGACACACACACACACACAGAATTGCAGCACACACACACACACACAGTGCTGGCGCTAGGAAGCTTGTCTGGAGACTTCTTGATGAGATTCTGGGATCAATCAACTGAAGGATCCCAGGGTGTCCAGCTTCAACAATAACGTGGGAGTTGGTTCCAGACTCTCCTGGTCTCTGTGTAAAAATGCCTCCTATTTTCTGTTCTGAATGCCTTTATCTAATCTCCATTTGTGACCCTGGTCCTTGTTTCTTTTTCGGGTTGAAAAAGTCCCCTGGCCTCGACATGTCAATACCTTTTAGATTTTGAATGTTTGAATCAGATCATAGTAGTCTTCTTTGCTCAAGACTGAATAGTTCAATTCTTTTTAGCCTGTCTGCATGACATGCCTTTTAAACCCAGGATAATTCAAAATGAAATTCAAAGTGCAAAATGAAAAAACGGTTACAGAATTGACAGGGGGATCTTTGTTTTGAAAGGGTTTCAATTCAACGTGACCCTCTGGTGAGGACATTTTTTCATTGCATATCATCTTTAAATCTACCCTCCAGTTTTCCTGCTCTGTAAAATTGTGTTCTACCTTTCAAAGAAAGGAAGATTAAAAGACTAGGTAAAGTCATTGAAAATACGGGCTAATCTATCATAGATAATTTCAGCGGAGTTGAGCACCACATGGTCAGATACCAAACAGACACATTGCAAGAAAGGTTTCAATGCAAATAAAGCACTCAAGTCTTTCCATATAGTCCAATTGAGATTTTATTTTAGGATCTAGATGCTTTGTTTGTGTGATTGTTTACATCCCTGACAGTGTGGTTTCTTCCACCAACATCAGGCTAGATGGCCCTGCTCCTCCTTCAAACCTTCCTCATCTGGAGAAACAAAGAGACAGAGAGACCGTTGATAGACTGTGCAATTCAAACTGGGACACAGCGATCATTGTCAGGCTGTGCAATTCAAACTGGGACACAGCGATCATTGTCAGGCTGTGCAATTCAAACTGGGACTGGCGATCGTTGATAGACTGTGCAAGTCAAACTGAGACACGGCGATAATTGTGAACTGTGCAATTCAAACTGGGACACAAGGAGATCCCCATTGTCAGACTGTGCAATTCAAACTGAGTTTGTGATCATTGTCAAACCTGGTCAGAAACTGGGACATAGCGATGGTTCTCAGACTGCGGATTCAAAACCAGGACAGACATTCACAGTTTGAATGAAGACGCTACTACTTTCAATATTTCTTATTGGAAGTTCCTGAATTTCATTTTCCATAATAACTGCGTAAATAAATACGTAACGCTTCTCCTTATGGACTGCGCTCCCTGTTACACTGCCTTTAGGAACGGGACTGGTTTTGGTTGTTTCCGGTAAATGATCGAACACACCTGATTTCCTTTTTCTACAATTTAGCGTTTACTGTTTTCAGCTAAGATTTTTCAATGTTGGAACATCTGTTGTAAATAAATTAGAAATTTTTGAGCCGACCATCCTTTTATTCTCTTAAATAAATGTTTTAAGTGGGAATTATTTTAAAATAGTATTTAAGACCATGAAAGGCAACATTTTTACATTTTTAATGGCGTGCTGCAGGTGTGGTTTTGTATTGAGCTGTGCAGGGGCTGTGCCAGTGTTAACAGCGTGCGGAGGTGTGGTTTGTATTGAAGCTGGCAGGGCTGTGCCAGTGTTAACAGTGTGCAGGTGTGGTTTGTGTTGAAGCTGGGCAGGAGGCTGTGCCAGTGTTAACAGGCGATGCAGGTGTGGTTTGTATTGACTGGGCGGTGAGGGCTGTGCCCAGTGTTAACAGCGTGCAGGTGGTTTTGTATTGAAGCTGGCACGGGGGGTGGGTCTGTGCTGCCCGGTAACAGCGGGCGAGTGTGGTTGTATTGAAGCTGGGCAGGGCTGTGCCGGTGTTAACAGCATTGGTGTGGTTTGTATTGAAGCTGGGCAGGGTGGGTCTGTGCCGGTGTTAACAGCGTGCAGGTGTGGTTTGTATTGAAGCTGGGCAGGGCTGTGCAAGTGTTAACAGCGCAGGTGTAGTTTGTATTGAAGGGCAGGGCTGTGCCAGTGTTAACAGCGCGGCAGGTGTGGTCGTTTGTATTGAAGCTGGGCAGGCTGCAGCGCCAGTGTTACCATGCGCAGGTGTGGCTTGTATTGAAGCTGGGCAGGCTGTGCCAGGCACAGCGCAGGTGGTTTGTATTGAAGCTGGCAGGGTGGGTCTGTGCCAGTGTTAACAGCGCAGGTGTGGTTTGTATTGAAGCTGCAGGGGTGGGGCTGTGCCAGTGTTAACAGCATGCAGGTGTGGTTTGTATTGCTGGGGCAGGGCTGTGCCAGTGTTAACAGCGGCAGGTGTGGTTTGTATTGAAGCTGGGCAGGGCTGTGCCGTTAACAGCGCGCAGGTGTGGTTTGTATTGAAGCTGGGCAGGGCTGTGCCAGCGTTAACAGCTGCAGGTGTGGTTCATTGAAGCTGGGCAGGGCCAGCCAGTGTTAACAGCCGCAGGTGTGGTTTGTATTGAAGCTGGGCAGGGCTAAAGCAGTGTTAACAGCATGCAGGTGTGGTTTGCATTGAAGCTGCGCAGGGGTGGGCTGTGCCAGTTAACAGCCGCAGGTGTGGTTTGTATTGAAGCTGGGCAGGGCGCCAGTAACAGCGCAGGTGTGTGGTTTGTATTGAAGCTGGGTTAGGTGGGTCTGTGCCATGTTAACAGCGCAGGTGTGGTTTGTATTGAAGCTGCGGGCTGTGCCAGTGTTAACAGCGTGCGTGCCCATTAGTTGGCAGGTGGGCTGTGACAGTGTTAACAGCGCAGGTGTGGTTTGCATTGAAGCTGGGCAGGCTGTGCCAGTGCTTAACAGCTGCAGGTGTGGTTTGTATTGAAGCTGGGCAGGGCCAGCCAGTGTTAACAGCGTGCAGGTGTGGTTTGTATTGAAGCTGGGCAGGGTGGGCTGTGCCAGTGTTAACAGCGCAGCATGTGGTTTGTATTGGTTGC